>WSUI01000771.1:0-14430 GCA_019633595.1 Tulasnella sp. UAMH 9824
TGCTCTGGTCGGAAAGAGCGGCCCAATGACCTGGTGGGTTCCAAAAACTCCACTAAAACGAGTGGTTTGTCTTACATGGAGCTGTTCTTGCAGGAAAAAAGTGTCGCCCTATCCGGGATCCGAGTAGGACCCGTCTGTCTGAACCGTCTGTCTGATGCAGAATAATAATCGATACAATTTTATATGTACATCTGTCTTCTGAGTTCTCGGGTGAAGTGCTCGGTCATCTGCCTGCGTGTTTGGGCCCGCGTTCGACCCAACGTTTTGGAAAGGCCATGTGTAATATCAGTCCTGGACCGACCTAGCCTGATCTCTTGATGTAACTTCCTATTAGTATCCGTTCTGTACAAGCCAAGAAGAGCCCCCCTCCATGAATGCAGTTTTCCTAAAGAGCTTGGGGTGACGCATATGAGCCTGGTTCAACAAAGCGGTGCATACAAGTCTTACGAAGGGGTTTATTCGCCCGGGCGAAATGAGATGAAAACGATCGCAAAAGCGAGCGACGTTTGGTTATTGTCTTGATTCGAAATAACTGATAATTAAGTAATTATCCAATCGGCTGTGAATGCTTCCCTTGGGCGTCCTTGTTTGCTTTGGCGTTGATTGTCGATCCCAGCACTCGGCGATTGGTCACACCGACACCGCGCAAACCATGTATGGCTGAGTGGTTCCTGGATCACTGCCATGCGGCTTCCCAGGCCCAAATCGCCGGCGGCCAGAATGATGACGCCGCCGGCGAGACCCTCCCAAGTATGTGACACAAAGAAAATCCACATCCGAAGCTTAGATCTGCTTCCTGGGATATATATAGACAGAAGGATCTCAATAACTGTGTCACCGTAGACCTAGTCATTCACTGTACGCCTATCTCCCTAACGTCCATTTTCCGTTCTCCGGCACTTGTATTCCTTCTGAACCCCAGAGTATGCCTCGCGTCAACTTGGTATGTATTCTATTTTGCTACGAATCTTCATCCACTGACGGGAGTAAAATGTCGCATAGAACAATGAGCAACAAAGGTTGGCCCACCAAGTCTGATATCGCAACCTTCGACGTAGCTGACATCCCTTCGCCCTCGAACGCAGAGCCCTTGACGACTTTCGGCTGATTGAAAATACCGGCGGCTCTGCCGCCTACATCAAGCACCTGGAAGAGGCTCAACCCGCTAACACCGAGAAGGCGCCACAAATTGACCCGAAGCAAGCTAGTAATAGAATCTTTAGCGCAGCCGAAATAACCATCGAGCGCGGTCAGCCTAAGCCAGGGCATTTCATTCTTCGGATTAATACCAAGGCTCCGGCCGGCGTCGGCGGCGCCCCCACCTACGTAGGAGAGGGGTACAGTTATGGACCTACGGTCACAGCTTCCAGTTTCTCAGGGTCCCTCTCCCTCTACCTTCCTGGCGGCTGGGAGGGACTTGTCGGGGCCAAGGATGTTACTTTCGGATGGGTCAAGTCCTCGCGCGATGACCTCATGGATTGGGAGGTGTACATCGATGGCACAGCTGTAATGAGCTTCAGCGGTGTTGCGCTACGCGACGAAGCCCTCGTTGGAAAAGGCGGACCGATGTATTGGTGAGTGCGAAGAGACTGAGAATTACCGGAAAGGTCTGTGCGGTTCTGACCCCAAACTTGCCTTGCAGGAAAAAGAGAGTGCCTTATCCCAGACCAGGCGTGTACTATTAGCTATTTGTTTGGAATGTCTGTCTGGTGGGCACTGTGGTCTAGGAGAAATTCACGTATGCATTTTGTTTTTGGATCTGCGACGAATCTGGTCATCTCCTGGTATGGTGGAATGAATGGCCACCCAACCCATAGTCTTACAAATAGCCACAGGTTTCAAAGCCCAAGGTGATTCATTGGGAACTCGTTCTCATTGTTTCGAGAAACCATCCGTTTTCCACAACTGAGAGTCCCCGCATTGAGAAAGGGGTCATCCCCCTCACAGGCGCGCAGCGATGCATGCATTCTTTTCAAGCTGGGCGGTATACATCGAGGAACGGGTTGCTGTCTTCTGCACACAGACTCTTGATTTCATATCTTTAGCGGGAGGCAGGTTCTTGCTTTCTCTGCTGTTCCTCAGCCCGACTTTTCGCTGGGCTTGGTTTAGGAACGGAACAGAGGTTGTGGACCGAGCAGCCAAGGTCGTCAATTTGAGACAGAGCGGGGAGTAACATCTATTGCTCAACAGCAGATATAAACTAAGGGGGGGATGACACTGAATAATGTTAAAGTAACACAAGTGGGTGGGGGGTGTAATCGAATCCGGTCCATCTATGTATGCGCAATACATGAAAAATCAAAGCCGTAGACCAAACCGCCTACCACCACCGAACCTCTGTCCAGACGAGCGGCAGGAACACAACGGCAGCGGTGTAGAGCTGATATAGAGACGTTATGAAATTAGTTGTCGAATGCCAATCGCCGGGCCGGTACAAAAGAACTCACAGCCATGACGCTCCGCCAAGCCAGGAGCGGGTACTCGTCGATGCCAGGAACAACCATCGCCATCTTCTCGGAGTCGGGCGAAATCCTGCGTGGTCGCGGGTGGGCGAAGAGGCAGTAGATAGCATAGAACGCGACGCTGAAGAAGTGATACGCGAGGAGCATCGGGCTAGGTGCGATTCTGAAGAATGCCAACGCGTGTTAGCGCTTTTCGCGGCGGAAGGATACGATGTCGGGACGTACGCAGCGAGTAACGATACAGGTTCATCGACACATTTACCACCTCGTTCGAAGTATTTGAAGCATCCTTCTCTCAGAACGAACAAATTCTCATCTGGAGCGCCGTGCCATTACCCAAGTCAGTAACAATATTCCGTTGAAAGGACCCTTGCAGACAACGACCTACCTTCAGCTCCAAACAAGTCGTATAACGCCACGCTGAGAATATTGACGGTGCTAGCTAGGCCCTTCCGTTCCCAATGCAAGTCGGTCAACACGGGCACAAGTTTCGACCAGTCCGAGAATGGGCCCTTTGGTGGCTTTTCAGCGTCAGAAGGGTCTTCGGTATCAGGGATGGCGAGCGTTGGGTCGTTGACAACGGCATCGAGAAGTCGGCGGATAATAACGACGTCGGAAAAGGCTACGGTCATTCCACCTGATCGACAATAAAAAGACGGGGATGTGCTCGTCAGTAATTGGGGGCAGATTAGACGGAGTATGCTGTCTCGCGCTTATTTACCTCCAGTGAGCGGATGACGCATGTTCCACGAGTCGCCGAGCAAGATAGCGCCTGGCTTGTGGTATTTGCCGCCTTGCTTCGTTGAAGGGAAGAACGAGTTGGGCATGCTCTTGGGTCGTTCGCTCGCTACAGAGTCCAGAATCGCGTCGTGGAGGTTTTCGGGGAGGTGAGGAATGATTTTGGTTTTTACGTACGCCTAAAGAACGGTTCCAGAAGAGCCATCAACGTCAGCGTTTAGAGTTGTTGGCGACAATAACGAAGTCGTACCGGAATATCCTTTGGTAATCCACCCTGAGCATCGACTAGCATACGAGTTTCGTGCTCGCCAATCTGGTAGATGAGGACTGGACCTGTACCAGGTATGAGAGCGACCGTGCCATGTTTGGGTATTGGGAGGCGCACATCCTTGAGAACGAGTCCGATGAAGTGAGACTTGAGTCTGGGTTCCCGGAACGATGCGCCGAGGACTTTTGAGCGGAACTTTGACGACCAGCCATCCGCAACGAAGGTCACGTCGGCGAAAAACTCTTCTGCCGCTTGGGCCTGCTCCTTCTCCGCCTTTCGCGTCGCGCGAACGCCCAGGACGCGACCTTCCGGCGATTCGATCAAGTCTGAGACGGTGGCTTCGATGCACTCGACGCCCTTCCCGGTGCGAGCTTTGGCGCGAAGGTTTTGCACGAAGCGACCGTGATGGAAACTTCGTCCTTCTTCTTTGTTTGGGTAAGGGATGTGGACGGTCTTGCCCTGGTAGAGGACAGCGTAGCCGTGACATGGGATGGCGTCGATGTTGTTGACGCAGTCCTGCATTCCGAGTTCACGTAATGCTTTCATGCCACCCGGCTGGAGGAGTTCGCCCACGATTCGATTTGGCTCAGCGAACGACCTGTCCATGAGCGCGATACGGAGGGCATTTTCTGAGGTTTGCGGGAGGGTGGAGAGTGCGTATGCTAGTGCCGGGCCGGCGATGCCAGCACCAATGATAATGGCGTCAAAATGGTTTGGTGATGCGTAACGCGACTTCGTGACCTGGTAAGATGCACCCACATATCAGTAAACAACGTCTAGTTTGTGAGCTAGACGTCGGAGACACTTACTGCCATGACTGGAATAATGACGGAAGGGGGGAGGGGATTGAGAGGATGATGAGAAAAAGTGGACAGATGGGTCGGTCCAAGGTCAAATATTCGAATGGCGTTTTTTCTCAAATCGTACCACGGCGTTAGCCAACGGGTTTTCGGGATTTCACGTGGATATCTAAGCCGAGTCTGGACCTGCTACCACAACCTTCTCACAGCTTCTCACTCTTTCACGTCAACAACGGGAGCATATACGCGATGGTCAGGAACGTGGGCGCCAGAACCGGCGGCGTCGACGATGTCGCGTACCCCACCGCACACACCCCCCTCTCCAGGATCGAGACGCCGTGATATCACTCGGCCCCCGTGCCCAGTTAACGTCGAACATGCATGCGGGCGGTGGGTAGGATTACTCCTCGGTTGATGAAAGTGCACGTGCTGCATTAGCTCTGCGGCGACAATGAACAGGGCAACCCGAGGCTCACTCGTATCAATGATCAAACAGTCGTGTTCCTTCGGAGGGATGGGACTCCCGAAGTCGACAGTAAACAAGCAGTGAGTTAGCTCCCGTATGTGCAGGACCGTTTGTTTATCTGCGTCTCCAGGACACCCGGACCGACCCAATTCAAATCCGCTTTCAATTGAATGTCACCAAATATGTCTACTTGAGCCAAGTTCGCCCAACGATACAACACCACTTTCCGCCTCTCACCTCCCTCCCTCTCTCTTGACAAGCTCTCTGCAGCCCCAGTCCCCGCTCACGATGGCTTCGACGTGGTCCTCACCACCAGGCATGGCACCTTACACCGACAATCCCCTGCTACCCCCAGGAATGATCTTTCCTAGCCACTCTTGGCAGCTCGTGTCGTCGGCGGTCACTTTGCTTGGTAGGTGTTTTGCTTTAAGCTCCGACTATCCGCGCTCCCCGCATTTTAACACGATGTCTTCCTCTATCCCAAGGCTTGTCGGTGCTCAGCTACTGTTTCGCACGTCGCACTGAACTCGGCTCGATCTGGAACCCCACCGACTGGAGGAATCTGACCTGGCCGAAGGTCTGCGTCGTCCTCATCTTCGTCCACTCGTACGTCGTTTGTATCCTTCAAGAGGACGCGTGATCTAATCCGGACCACCGTTCGATGTCTACAGCTGGCTGTTCATTTTCTGCGCGGGTCTGCTCATGTCAGGCGCTGGTCTTTCGACAAGTCATTTGAACTGTTCGCTCGCTATTTTCTCTTGCATTTTGGTTAGTACCCCGCTCGTTCTTTCATCCCACTCAGTCTCACGCCACTTTTTATGATAGCTATACGCCGTCTCCAAACTCTTCATCTACCTCTTCCTTATAGAAAAGGTCTATGTCGTATGGGCACCTCATGGGACGGCGCGACCAAGCCGCCTAAAGAGCCGCGTTTATTGCCTATGCTGTGCCTTGCTCATTCCTCTAGTGATCATTATCGTCGTCCTTATCTTTGGTACGCACCATTGGCTTCACCTTCGTCATATGCTAATCTCACCCTCTATACAGGTCGCATTGCTCACCTTCGTGATAACGACCGCGTCTGCGTGATTGGCCTACGGAAGGGTGCCTCACTATCGCTCCTCTGCTACGACCTCGCCATGACGGCAGTCTTGACAACGCTCTTCGTCTATCCGCTCCTTGGCTCGAAAGTTAGCCCAAGATTGAGGCAGGTCGCTTCTAGAACCCTAGTGTAAGCCGGCGACCTCACTCCCACTTTTGTTAAGGCTAAGACGTCACTTTTGTTCGCAGAGCCTCGACTGCCGCCTTGGTGACTTCGTGTGCCAACATCGCTGTGCTGACCATCCTGCACGGTAGAGAGCTCGGATGGGTTTGCTTGTCGAGCTGCGGTGCGGATGTATGTCACGCCTCTGCAAAGTCACTCATCTCAACCCATCTTCGGCTCGCTGACCAACTATACCCTCACCAGGTCACGATCAACGCTCTGGCTATCTACGTAGTCTCCAGCCCTGGAAGCAAGGAAAACAACAACAACAACAACGCTGCTCAACACGGACGGAATTCGAACCGACACACTTCGTCCGCTGACGATCCTCGCGTCCCACCCAACGGCACTCCGAAGTTCGTTCACGTCAGAGCTAATAGCAGGCTTCACCCTCAGAGCTCCAAAGAAGACTTCAACGCTAGCCGTACTACCGAAGCCGTACCTGCTAGCATCCTCGCTGGCCGTGTTGTCGCTCCCTCCCAGCCGGATGAGGAATACGGCGAGAATGAAGGCAAGGACGCCCAAGGCGCTGAGAGGCGCATGGTCAAGATCGAAAGCCCGGAACCGAGAAGGAGGAGCGGGACGTTTTGGAATGGGATTGCTTCTGCTTTACCGTTCCGGCATATGGTTTCGTCGAGCGAGGATCAGAATACCATGAGTGTCCAAGTACGTTCTAGCTTCTCGAAGCTCGTTCTCTTGTAGGCCTTTGCTCACCCACTCCCATAGGTAACGGTCACTACCGAGCATCAAGTCGCCAGACCCGAGGAAGACGAAAAGGAGATGACAGACAGCGATGCGACGCTCAGCCACACCGACGAAACGTCGAATAATCCCGTTTAAATTCGCGCTCTCGGACCATCACTGGACTCCTTTTGTCTCGACATCTTTCTTAATGTTACTGTTCTCCGTAGGGTATTAGGTTTAATATCTTTGGTTCATAGTTGCCCGTTCTCGGCGGGTTGGAATTCCATTTCTCGCTTTGCGATCGCGTTTTTCACATCATACGTGCAGAGAGAAATTTTTATGATTATAAGGTGGATAACGGAAGTCTAATGGAGGTAGATGATGGCCGTGAGGTCCGACGGCGTTGAATCGCTCAGAGGGGTGGCTGCCTAATGGCAAGCGCGGCCATTTCCGTCATTTCCACCCTTCACCGTCGTGACGGTTGATGAAGCCTGTCCAGGGGTTGCGGGGCTGCCCATGTTGTGTAGGGTTACCTGCTTCGAAAGGGTCAGCAAAGGTCGTGAATTGATGATACTTTAACTGCGTACTTGATATATGGTAGTAGTAAGAAGTAGTAAGACTCTGGTAGTCTGTGAAGGCGTTGCGGTTGAGTGGAGACTTGAAGCCACCCCACCGTCCTTTATTATATACTATCGAACGGCCCACAGACGTTCATCCACAACCAACGTATACGTATCCTGGAAATTCCACCGTCCTGCCACAGTTGACCGCCGAAAGTGCAGAAAGCCTCATCGCATTTCCGAGTCCCCTCATATGCACCAAGTTTGAAAAATGGACGCCAAATTTGACAAAGCACGGACTTTTCCATCTAGGTAGTAGAAATAACGCGTTTCCGTGGTCAAATAAGACAAACTCCGTTGCTAGGATGGTTCAGATGCTCTCCTGTGACGGCTTGGGAGGTTGGGCGTCTTGACCCTGTTTCTGTGGAAGGTTTCCATTGGAAAGGCGGCAAACCCCGGCTAGAGTACTTCGATAATCAAGGACAAGTGTCCATGCTGTTAGATTGGTTTTGACGACTCGGTGGATCCGATTGCGCGATTCTGGGAGTCGGGGGAGCGCTGAGTTCAAGAGTCAAGACGTTGATCGAAAGAAAGACGTTAGCGAGCGGTGGAAATGAACAATGGCATGAGAGACGCGCAAAGACTACTTGTTCAGAGTGGAGAGCCGAGTCCCGATTTGTTTCTAGTGTCTTGACGACGGGCCAGCAGTTTGAAAAATTTATCATCCATCTAAGGAGCGTTCAACCTTGCAAGTGTACTCGCACCTCCGCTATGTTGGACCCGCGATACCTGGTCTCAGAGCGAAGCGTTCCTATAGGTTCAGATCGCCCTAATTTCTTAGAGGAAAGTTGTTGAGATGACGGCGGTGAAGTGGTGTGGTGGTTGATGACAACTTTGACAAAGCTTGTGCGGTACTCCCATTCACCCACTCACAGCCACCCAGCCGGTCACGAGGCGACCGCCAAGGTACTCAGCAAAAAGGCACCAGTGCACTTTTATCATCACGTCTGCATCGTCAGAGCGTGATTAGACGTTTGGTTCCCGTTACGCAAGTACCATGTTTTCGGAAACGACACAGGTTGATTCCTGGCCATTCGCCCTTTTAGCTGCCCGACCGGTTGTTCCCCGGGAGACAACGAAAGGATAAATACAACGATCGCGAAATAACTACAACGAAACAAGATTAGGCTGGTACTCTAGTGTAGAGGGGTTGGTTTTGAAGGAAATCGGCCAAGGGCTGGAATTACTAAGTACGACCAGCAGGCGGTGGGACGTTTGTGACGGTCGAGGTGCTCTGACCGGGTGTGGAGTTTGAGGCGTCGGAGCGTGGCATAGTGTTTCTGGAGGTGACTGGGTGTTGCGGTGGACTCAGTTTAGATCAAGCGAGCGGAACTGTAGTAGAAGCTTACTGGAGGGTAGGAGGTAGTGTTTGGTAGGTAGTAGCGGAGCTCGGTTAGAGATTCGAGTGAATGCTGGAGTGCAACGACCCCATCCTGAGCAACCTCTTATATATGTGAGTCGATGGCATTCCCTTTGGGATCTCGATACTTTTGGAAAAGGCGGGGGCTACGTGGCGTAGACGTTTGGAGGGAGAGACATTGTGGATATTGATCCATGGAAAGAGGCACCCCCCAAAGCATTTCTTCCGAGACAAGGCAAGTCATTAGCAAACGGAAGCCAGGAACGAGAGCGATTTCCGCTCAAAAGTTGGAGAACTTGGGGAGACCTTGAGCGGAACAAACCGATTGCCGGAGAGACATCCTGTACCCTTCCGTGCCGTAGATGCTCCTGTCGGGGGCTTCCTGAAACCAGTAAGCGAATGAGTAAATTCTCCGGATCGCGCTCCATATGTTAGAACAAACGATCGTGCAGTTCATGATGGAGTCCATGGATCACAATTATGTTCCAGGGTGTCTGCGAGTGCGGGTGGTGCACGGATTCTGAAGTGCACTGCAAATCTGTGCCTGACGAACAGAACTCTCAAACGCCGACAAGAGGCGGACAATGGCTGGAGGTGCATGTCATGCATTCCTTGAGATTATTGCGACGTCCTGAACGTAAGGTGGGTCCAAAGGTCGGTCGCAATTCGCGTCTTGATGATGGTGTTCCAAAAATGATCGGGAGGCGCAAATGGAATATTCGGTACATCTTCAGTTCTTTATGCACGACAGACTGTCCGCTAGCCGACCGTAGATCGCTTCATTTTTGTGCAGCAATTCTAATGAAGGGGGTTTGAAAGTGGCGTGGCCAACGCCTATTTGTGGTGGCGGGTGGCGGGAGGCGGTGCACGGTCCGCGAGGCAACGAGTAAAGTTCGCCTGAGCCAATACTGTATTTGCTCTTGCTTTCTCACACGTTGGCGTTTCCGAAACGAACCTTTACACACACAAAATTGGCATGAATTCAGTGAGATTTTGGGCAACGTCCTGAGCATACAGTGGGTCAATGCTAGCACCCTCGCTGGCCGTCTCGTCGCTCCCTCTCAGCCGGATGAGGAATGCGGCGAGAACGAAGGCAAGGATACCCAAGCGGCTGAGAGACGCTTGGTCAAGATCGAGAGCCTGAACTGAGAAGGAGGAGCGGGACGTTTTGGAACGGGATCTGCTTTACCGTTCCGGTATAAGATTTCGTCGAGCGAGGAGCAGAAGACCATGAGTGTCTAGGTAAGTGCTGGTTTCTCGGAGCTCATTCTCCTGTCGGCTTCATGCTCACCCGCTATTGTAGGTAACAGTCACCACCGAGCATCAGACGCCCAACCCGATGAAGACGAAAAGGAGATGATAGACAGCGATGCGACGGTCAGCCAAACCGACGAAACGTCAACCCATCATCCTGTTTAACTTCCCTCACCCGATCTCCCTTTTAACTTCGCGCTCTCGGACGATTACTGGACACTTTATATCTCGACATCTATCTTAATGTTACCGTCTTTTGTAGGGTACTTGGTTTAATACTTTTGGTTCATTGTTGCCCGTTCTCGGTGGGCTTGAATTCCATATTTCTCGCTTTGCAATCGCGTTTTCACACCATACGCGCAGAGAGGAATCTATCATTATAAGGTGGATAACGGAAGTCTAACAGAGGTAAACGATGGCCGTGAGGTGCGACGGGGTTGAATTGCTTAGAGGGGTGGCTGCCTATGGGCGAGCGCTGCCAGTTCCGTGGTTTCCACCTTTCACCGTCGTGACAGTTGATGAAGGTTGTCCGGGAGTTGCGCCGTTGGACATGTTATGTAAGGATGTCTGCTTCGAAACGGTCAGCCAAGGTCGTGAATCGATGATGCTTTAGCGGCGTACTTGATATATGGTAGTAGTACGAGGTGGTAAGACGCTGGCAGTCTTGAAAGGAGATGGGGGAGTTGTTGCTGAGTGGAGAGAGAGGATGCCACCCCACCGTACTTTATACCCGAGACCCACCCAAATTGTCGAACAATCGAACAGTCCAAGAGCGTTCATCCATAACCGCCGTGTACGTGTCCTTGAACTTTCTACCGTTCTGCGACAGTTGACCGGCGGGAGAGCAGAAACCCCCAAGTCCCCCAACGCCAACTTTTTCCAATCCGAATCAAGTTTCAAGAATGGACGCCACATTGGACAAACGGAGGGATTTCCGTGTAAGTAGCAGAAACACCGCATTTCTGTGGTCAAACCAGACAATTTCGTTGCTAGGATGGTCCACATGCTATCTTGTGACGGCTTGAGAGTTGGGCGTCCCGACCGGGTTTCCGTGGAAGCTTCCATATTGGAAATGCGGCAAACCCCGTCCCTAGTCTTTCGATAATCAGGGACAAGTGTCTATTTTCAGACATTGGTTTCATTGACTCAGCGGATCCGATTGCGCCATGCCGGGAGTCGGAGGGACGATTGAGGTCAAGAGCCAAGGCGTTGATCGAAAGAAAGACTTTAGCGAGCGGCTCGAAGTGGACAACGGCATAGGAGACGCTCGAAGACTCCAGTTCGGGGTAAAAGCCCCAGTTTCGATTTGTTCCTAGTGTCTTGGGGAGGGGCCAGAAGTTTGAAATTTTATCATCCGTACAAGGGGCGCTCAGCAAGCTGTGCATGTGTTCGCGCCTCGGCCATTTTGGGCTCACGATACCTGGTCCCAGAATGAAGCGCCCCTGGAGGTCAAGGTGGTCCTAATTTGTTAGAGAAAAGTTGTTGAGATGACGACGGTGAAGTGGCGTGGTGGTTGATGACAACTTGTGACAAAGCGCGGCACTCCCTTCTCAAGTTCGCCCAATCACAGCCACCGAGCCCGTGACTAGTTGACTGCCAGCGTACTTTCATAATCACGTCTGCAACGCTTTTCATCGTCAGGGCATGTTTCGACATTTGGTTCCCGTTACACAAGTCCCATCCTTTCCGAACACAGATTGGTTCCCTTCCCGGTTGTTCCCCAGGAGACAACAAAAGGATAAATATACAACGACCGCGAAATAATTACAACGAAACAAGATTAGGCTGGTGCTCTAGTGTAGAGGGGTTGGATTTGAAGGAAATCGGCCAAGGGCTGGGAATTACAAAGTACGACCACCAGGGGGTGGGACGGTTGTGACGGTCGAGGTGCTCTGACCGGGTGTGGAGTTCGAGGCGTCGGATTTGGGCATGGTGTTTCTGGAGGTGACTGGAAGTTGCGATGGACTCAGTTTAGATCAAGCGAGTGAAAATGCGGTAGTAGCTTACGGAGGGTAGGAAGTAGTGCTTGGTGGGTAGTAGCTGAGCGCGGTTAGAGATTCGAGTGAATGCTGGAGTGCAACGACCCCATCCTGAGCAACCTCTTATATGTGAGTCGATGGCATTCACTTTGGGATCTCGATAATTTTGGAAAAGGCGGGGGCTACGTGGCGTAGACGTTTGGAGGGAGAGACATTGTGGATATTGATCCATGGAAAGAGGTACCCTCAAAGCATTTCTTCCGAGACAAGGCAAGTCATTAGCAAACGGAAGCCAGGAACGAGAGCGATTTCCGCTCAAAAGTTGGAGAACTTGGGGAGACCTTGAGCGGAACAAACCGATTGCCGGAGAGACATCCTGTACCCTCCCGTGCCATAGATGCACCTGTCGGGGGCTTCCTGAAACGAGTAAACGAATGAGTAAATTCTCCGGATCGCGCTCCATATGTTAGAACAAACGATCGTGCAGTTAATGATGGAGTCCATGGATCACAATCATGTTCCAGGGTGTCTGCGAGTGCGGGTGGTGCACGGATTCTGAAGTGCACTGCAAATCCGTGCCTGACGAACAGAACTCTCAAACGCCGACAAGAGGCGGACAATGGCTGGAGGTGCATGTCATGCATTCCTTGAGATTGTTGCGACGTCCTGAACGTATGGTGGGTCCAAAGGTCGGTCGCAATCCGCGTCTTGATGATGGTGTTCCAAAAATGATCGGGAGGCGCAAATGGAATATTCGGTACATCTTCAGTTCTTTATGCACGACAGACTGTCCGCTAGCCGACCGTAGATCGCTTCATTTTGTGCGGCAATTCTAATGAAGGGGGTTGAACGTGACGTGACCAACGCCTATTTGTGGTGGCGCGTGGCGGGAGGCGGTGCACGACCCTCGAGGCAACGAGTAAAGTTCGCACTGAACCAATATTTGCTCTTGCTTTCTCATGTGCTGGCGTTTCCGAAACGAAACTTTACACACACAAAATGATGAGGGGGGTAAAAGGTAATGCATTCTATATACAAACAGTCCGACAAGGGTGCATCATCCCCACGGCGTCCCGGGTCTAGTTTCAACCCAAGTAGGTTGCGGTCGCACGTTGCCGAAACGAAGCTACATCGACACCATTCCTCCAGCATTGTGGCGTCTAGGCGGCTTAGGGGGTTGTTGGGGTTGAGGTTGGATCGGAGCTGCAGGTGAGTCGCGAGCGACAAAGCTGGAAAGAGGTTCGGAAGTCAGAAGTGAGTCTAATCGTCGAAGACAAGCTCCAACGCACTGTTGCGAGCGTTGCGTTTTGCATGCGCCTGGAAAGGGCTTCATGATCATGGTGGAGTGTTGAGCCATTGCTTAAGCGATCAACTGCAAATGAGGAATCAAGATTTAGCAGAGTTCACTTGAAGAGAGCGGAGAGAACTCACGTTCGAGTTGCAGGTGAAGGGATGGAGATGCGTCTGAGGCTCCCAGGTCTGTCCTATATATACCTTCTAATAACGCCGCATTGTAAACCCAGTTCTAGTGAGTCTCTCCAGACTTTTTTTGGGAACTTGTCCAACAGAACAGGCGGAAAGTGCGCAACTTGACGAACGGGTTGCCGCGCCAGACAACCCAAGCATTATCCTAAACGAAGCGCTCGCAAAACTCATCCCCCCTAAATCTACGAAGGTCTCATTTAGAAAATAGCGCATAAGGGTGGAGGTTTCTCCCGGCCATTTCACTTGCCTTGCAACTCTCGCCTATTGCACCTCTCGGTCAACTCGGCTCGGTATCTGAGCGGGTCAAGACTGAAGACCAGAGTAAAACTCCTCCACCGCACAGCCCGCATCAAGATTCGCACTGCCACGTATCGTGGATTCCATTAAGGCAGGTTTGACTTCCGGAAACGTCTTGCAGAAACAAGGGATAGCCCCAGGAAGTGGAAGTCCAGACTGGCATTCCGGAAATTTCCAATAAAGAAGAGGACCTTCTGCAGCTGGATATGTGGTGTGAAGCGGCGAAGAAACGGCTTCTGGATCCGCAGACTTTCTTCTTTCTGAAAGTGTGACAGCGTCGTTCGGGACCGGTTGAGGCGCGGCGCCAGTGAGGTGTGAGTTTGGAACAGCTTGCGCCACTCGACGGGGGAAGCGGCGTTAATCGGAGCGTTCCCGGTCTCGACAGACTCACCAAGTCTCCACCAGGTCAAGATGAGGAATCTCTCCTTAGCATCCACCAACCTACTGAAGATAGAAGATGTGGATGAGTTCGAAACGGTCGTTGGCACCACCTTTGACGTGGACAACGATGTCCTCATCACCGTCTCCGAAATTCCTTCGGACGCAGAAACGTCGTTCCAGGTCTGGAGAATGAACACGAACGTGCGTGTGGCGCCTTTCGAACTGCTTTGTAAATCACCTTGACTCACTAGTACTTGACCACAGGCACCTCCGAAACTTGTCGCTCGGACAACTTGTGCAACTTGGACCAAGACGCTTCCGTTTCCAAGCGCGCAGCTGGTCTCGGCTACTTTTCTACCCGAGGCCAGAACC
>WSUI01000774.1:0-16525 GCA_019633595.1 Tulasnella sp. UAMH 9824
CGAGAATTTGTTGCCTGGGGATCCGCAAAGGTAAGTCACGATTCCAACTTGTAAGAGCTCAAAAATGAGTAATTTTTCATTCTATTGCTTTGGCGTGCACCATTATCAGGATCGAAAAAAGATTTTGAAGACGTTCAAACCTCACTTGGAAAAGATGTGTCTGGACGACCAAGCACAGTTGGTGCTGTTCACATGCCTGGATGCCATCGAGTGAGTGCTTTTCGGTCTCTCGGTGGAAAACTTGGTCTCATCTCGGACGAACCATTCAGCGACACAAAAACCCTCATTAGCAGCGTTGTAAACGTAGGTTGTCTTGTGATGACGAGTTTGAATCTCACCGACAAGTCTCACCTAGGACGTTGTCTCACTCGCCCCGAAACTCGTCTTCCCGTCCTCCTCCACCGACCCTTCCACGACAGACGTAGCATCCGGCCGCCGCTCCCTAATCTACCTTCTCCTCCCCCGAGATCCTCGTTACTTCACCCCAGCTCTCATCCGAACCATCGCCGAAACCGACGAAATCATCTCCCAAACATCCAAAAAGGACGCTGAGCTGAGGAAAAAGGAAATCCTGGCGGGGGCGAGTGAAGCTTTGTTGAAGTTCGTCGCGAGTGAAGCGGAGAAGCTGGTTCGGGATCCCGCGGGCAGTTTGGTTGCGGCGGATGTCGTGTTGCACGCTGATGGAGGTGGGTTGGCGATGTGTTTCCCCTCGAAGCTAGAAAAGGAGCGCCCATTCATGACCCATTTGGCAGACAAGACCGCAGCGACGAAGGCACTCCTGAGGCCGTTAGTCGACTCACCTTTCCCACCACCTCCAGCCTCATCAGACCCTCACCCAATCGACCTCGCTCACTCATCCCGTCTGTACAAAACTCTCCTCCAAGGCGGTCGGTTTTCTCAGAAGACCAAATCGGTCATCCCCGTTCCGTCGTATTCCGCCGTCGACTTTGCCCGAAGCATGCTCGACCAAGTCGGGAAGGAAAAATTGTTGACGATGGCGGTGGACGGAGGAGGAGCGTTTGTCTTGACCGAGCTGTTGGAGAGGTTCATCAAAGATGGAACCGACGAAGAGAAGAGAGCCTTGAAGGCCTGGATCGGAAGTAAAACGGCGAAGAAGAGGATTGAAGGGAGTCGTGCAAAGGGAAAGCATGCACTTTTGTCGAAGGGTAACGACCTATGTTCCTTAGTATAATGTACTATTGTGCTGTATCTCATCCACTGTGACAAAATTTCTCTCCCGGATTGATGGTTCTATTGGATTTAGATGTCTAGTGAATCGAAGTTCCTGGAGGTTGTGTGATATTGACATAGGTACTCGAGAGAACAACTACAAAATGCCTTGAAATGAGATCGCAATCCACGATCGAGTGGAATCTCCGCTTCCGCTTCTATGGCACTCGTTACGTTCCAACGTATCAAAATCCCTGAGAGGAAAACTTCAGCTTAATTATCTCGAATAACGCAACGGGACTTACTTGTCATCCCTCCAATGATGACGACGTCGACTCAGGCGGCTGTCTGTCGAGACGCGATTTCCAGAGCTCGGGTCCCCAAAAAAGCTGCCCTTCCCCAAGTGCGTCTTGCAATTTATCGAGCTCCCCCTCTGTTTTGTGCTCGACTTGACTGGGCTGTGATCCACCCCATGGAGATACACGTAGCTCCTTGATCGCCTTGGGAGATCCCGATCGTAGTGTAGCTCCTCTCCGTTCCCGACACATTTCTCCGAGTTCCGCAAAAGGTGGATCTTGCATGTCATAGAGGGTGATTTCCAAATGAGGGAAATGCCAGACAACACCGTCTGCGAGGACCTTTGGCCAAGTGAGTTGTCGGATAAGAATTAAGGCAGCCTCTTTTGTCGAGTATCGAGTTACTATTATTTGTATAGCCCTTACGGTAGGGAATCGGTCCAGCTTGTCCAAAATCCTGAGCATTGGTGAATTTTCATGGTCTCCCGTCATCCCTATTCTTACTCGAATGCCTTGGGATGCCGTGAGCTGGTTTACAAACCTCCGTAACACGACCTCGACGGACTGCAAAAGCCAGACAACCGGTTTGTGTCCCACATCTACGAATAGTGAAAAAATCCCCTTGGATAGATTTACTTCACTCAAGTTGAATCTCAAAACGTCGAAGCCGCTTTCGTTATCGGGAGGTTTGTTCGAAATATTTGAGTATTCCTCGGTGAGCAGGTGGTGACCCCCCTTACGGTCCATACGATTCCCATCGTACTGCGGGAGCTGGATCAATGACAGTAGATGTTGCATGATTTCTGGATGTATGGTGTGAAGCTTTATGCTGATAAGGTGGGGCAGGGTAACCGATAGTTGGAATGCACTATCTACCCGCATCGGTACTTCGACGAGGCTGAGCCTCTCGAGTCTAGGCGTGCCCATGAGTAGTTGGAGGAGTTGAGAGGTGCTGTAAATGTTGACGTCGTCGGTGAGGTCTAATACGCGTAAACCCGGCAGCTGCCCTGGATCCCAGCGTAGATGAGTAGCGGTTAAATCGACAACTTGAAGGTGTGGAAGTTCTCGTCCACCACTGAGAAGAATAGGTTCCCTCATAGCCTTCATAGCAAGAGTCAATGTACAAGTAGCGAAGCTTGGGTAACTCGGACGACTCCCAAGCCTGTGGATTTTTGTCCAGATCGTCATAAAGGAAGGACGCTCGACCCCATCTCGTGATGTGGGGATTGACAACCGCCGTGAATTTCGATTTGGAGAGTTGATTATTATAGCCACGAAAGAAGACTACTGTTATGGGCATTGGTTCCGAAAGCCTAAGTGCCTTCTCAATGTGCTGAAGCGGATCGAGCCCCGACACGTGACACCAAAGGATCGGGCTTCCTTGACCCAGATTTTTCCAGCGACTGCAAACGGCACATAGTCGATGCAGCTGGGTCGCGTCCCGGCGGTATTGATCTTCTCCAATGCCTTCGTCCCCATTGTAGAGGCACGACTTGAATATAACCACGAGAATTTCCAGCGGCAACTGGTTGACAGGTTGTAGGGAATTGTGATCGCGTTTTAACGCAATTGCGGTTAACTTGAAACGTTCAATGATTCTGGGGGCGGCTTGTTCAAGGGCTTCCGCTTGTGCGAGACGAAGGCTAGCAGAGATGTTTCCATCGCTTGAGGAAGGACAATTTAAGGCATTCACCCCCTGCTTGGAACGAGGGGGCGATATAGGAGCGCTTACCTAACAGATCTAAATACGCTATCCAGCAGTAGCGCTTCCGCTTCAGCCAAGGCATCTTCCTCCAAGTTGGCCATTGTGGCAATTAAGTTAACTTGAATCGGTCCGGTTCGAACTTGACTCGGAATGGAGTTGCCTTGATAGTTTGAGATGCGTACAGTTGATGCAAGAAGTCCCTACGGCACTGTAGAGCAAACGATCGTCTTGGAGTCGACACTCGGTATACCGGTTCCGACCAGTGGTCGTTTGACTAGTTGGGTTGCTCGCCAACCCTCACCCAGGCTTGGGATTTTGGAGTCATCTACCTCCCACGGTTGGTGTGACCTACGGGAGTGTCGTAACTGGCGACCACAGTCCTAGTGCCTATGTCGCCTTCCGTCAACAAAACACATTGGGATACCACTATTTCAAGTGGCTCCAGCTATGCGCGATCGCTGTGGTAATTCATCTTAGTTAGTGAGTGGGTCGTATCCCGGCGGTCAGGTCAGCGACGCTGAATCAGGGGGTGTTTCCTTTGCTTGTGCCCAATCATTTCATTCCATACGCTAATGATCTCGGATATATGTACTATTCACCGCTCTTCCAATGTGTTAATGGCTCGGAGGAGATAAACACCCGGGAATGAGAAGGTTGTCATCGTTGAAGAGAGAGTAGAGATGCGAAAAGCACTAGCTAATCTGACCACAAGCCGAGCCGCCCGAAGTTCAAACTGTAGAAGGTACAAAGAGATCTGCATATGATGTACATCACATCCTTTATACTGTACTGTGAACGATGACCAACATTCATTCCGACCATCAATGACGCCGCACCAAAACCTCATGCGGCCCCTCGCTCCATTAATCGGCGCAGATAAGCTGCCCGCTGCAGAACAATAGCTTCATCAGGGTCCCCAATCTGTTTATAAATTTCAGCAGCTTGATCATAGTTAGAAATCGCACTACTGTAGTCATGTTGGTCGCGATGTGCGTCACCCATGCACTGCAGAGCGAAGGCCCTCCCGTATTGGTTGCCGACTTCTACAGAAATTGTCATGGCTTCAGAGAGGAGTGCCATGGCCTGGCTGTACTGCTGTTGAAGGCGATGCACCTCGGCGAGACCGCGAAGAGTGAAGGCTCTCCCTCCTCTGTCGCCGATGTGGGTGTTGATTTGGAGGCTCTCGGAATACAATGCGACGGCCTGACTGTACTCGTCTCGAACCCGATGCACCTCAGCAAGACCCCAAAGAGCGGAGGCTCTCCCTCGTTCGTCGCCTATGTTTGTCCGGAGTTGTAAGCACTCGGAGTACAGCGCGACGGCCTGGGTGAACTCGTTTCGAACCCGATGCACCTCAGCGAGACCCCAAAGAGCCTCGGCTCTCCCTCGTCTGTCGCCGATGTCGGTCCCAATTTTTAGGCATTCGGAGTAGAATTCGACGGCCTGGGTGTACTCGCTTCGAACCCGATGCACGTCAGCGAGGCCCAAAAGGGCTTCGACTCTCCCTCGTCTGTCCCCGTCGTCGGTCCGAATTAGTAGGCACTCGGAGTAGAATTTGATGGCTTGGCTGTACTCGTTTCGAGCCAGATGCAACGAAGCGAGACCCCAAAGAACGTTGGCTCTCCCCGATCCGTTGCCGATGTCGGTAAAGGTTTGGAGAGCCTCTGAATAGAATGTAATGGCCTGACTGTACTCGTCGCGAAGCCGATGTATCTCCGTAATACCCCAAAAGACGATCGCTTTCCCTCCTCTGTCAGATATTTCTGAATAAATCCCTAGGGCCTCCGTATATCGCAGAACAGCCTGGCTGTACTCTTGCTGAAACCTATGTATACGAGCAAGCTCGTACAGTGCGTCCGCAGTTCCTTTTCTGTCGCCGACTTCTGTGTAGACCTCCAATGCCTTGGTGAAGTATTTGGACGCGTTGAGATAGTCGCTTTGTCTCCTATGCAATCCTCCCTGCTGCATCAGAAGCCCTGCAGCGCGCCGATTTACGGAACCAGCCATGTCCTTTGTGTGTATTGGGCTTGTGTTTGGAGTGATCTTCGGCTATAGTAAAGTCAGTTCAACGGCATGCAAAGAGCTGTACATTGACATTAATCACCATCCAAGAGATCGATTTCTGACAGTCTTCCGCTGTCGGTCGCTTTCCGGGATCCAGGTGCCAACACTGCGTCATGATGAAACAAAGTTCTTGTATCAACAGCATCCGGACGCCATTGGAGATGGATGGAAGATTCCCCTGGACGACACGATGAATCACCACGAGCTCTTTGACATCATGAAATGGGATGGAGTCCGTCATGACCTGTTTCGGCACCGGTTGTTAAGTGCCAGTCATAAAACAACTCCGGTTAGTAGCATACCTCGTAAGCCACCCAACCCAGAGCCCATATATCGCTAGCGATGCTAAATTCGTCTCTCTCCAAGACTTCTGGAGCGGCCCAACGAGTTGTATAGAGAATGCCCGTCAGGGTGATGGTATTGGTGGAGCTGCAGAACGTCGCCCTGGCTGGCGGTACCGCTCGAGGTTCCCGCATAGGTCTCTCCCTCGTCTTCTTGAGACCTTTGGTCGCGGGATGATGGGCGGAGCCGAAATCGGTAATTACCCCGCGGCATCGAGAGTTGACCAAAATGTTGATCTGTAAGGAACATATCAACGTTTGCTACGTGCATCATTGCCGATATATCGCCTCTTACGGATTTCAGATCAGCGTGACATATAGAAGGATTTCTGCTATGAATGTATTGCACTCCTGCGGTCACGTCGTAAATCTTGGACAAAAAGTGAAGATGTGGATTCATCGAAAGGGTGAAACCTTACCAGTGAGAGTCGCTCCGGAACCGCCCAATCGTGTAAGGCGACAAAATCCTTCAGGTTCCCGTTGTCTTCCCAGGGAAAGACCAGCCAGATTACCTCCTCAGATACGTCCTCTACAAATCCTTCGAGTTTGACGATATTTTCATGGGAAAGCTTAACCAAGAACTCCGCCTCCCTAAGCGTCAACTAAGAAAGCTGAGCATTCAATCCTTTACGCGATCGTGAGGAGTCATGCTTACGCCCAACACCCGCACCACTGCATCCGGTGTTTTTATCTTCATCTTCTTCACTGCCACAGTCTATAACGTTGGGGCCGACGAGTCGGTCAGCGGTTCGCCGGGAAAACCGAGGTGGGTCGGATCGCCACTAACCTTCCGCGGTCCCGAGGCTTCATCATCAAGTTCGTGCTCCTCTTCTTCAGGTTCTTCTTTTTCCTCCTTTTTTGCTTCTCCTTTGATTCCCTCTGTTACTTGACCTCCGCTGTCGTCTTCAAAAGTTGCAATAGGATCGCTCCGCTTGACGTCCCTACCGCTCGGATCCACGAGTTTGCTTGTAGTCCCATCCGATGAAGCTACCAAAAAGGCTCTTGAGACTATTGCACACCCTCCCTGGAAGTTGGGGCCGTGGTTCGGGAATTTGAGCAATGCAGGATCGATTCGCCACCCTGCAAGCTTTTCCAGCCTAGCTCTCTACCAGAATATTCTGTTGATCAGTAACGAAGGTAGTACACAAGACCGATAAGCACGTACCGTGTTCGCGCTGGGCTTGACCCTGCTAGAGATGTCCTCGTGAGTAGTCCCTGGTGAACGAATCCTGTCTGGGGTGTAACGCGCGTCGTTCAACATGGTACCCCTTGATCTCAAGAAAAGGACTGAAAAGTATGAGAAGTGCAGCTCGAGTAAGGGCTTCACAGAACAAATGCGGGGAATGGAACGAGTGAGGAGGGAGGGGAAGCACCCGTGGTGAAGGGTCAAACGGAACAAACGGAACAGCGAACTCACTATCACCCAATCCCTGGCTCTTTATAAGTGTCCTCCTCTATCCAAGATGATAAGGGCAAGCGTGAGGTAGTGGCCCTTTCGAATTCTCCCCCGCGTTTTGGAATATTCCGGTGAAAGCCTAGATCACGAAATTGAGGTGCTGCCGCCCAATTCAAGCTTTCGCGTCCAGTTATGCACTGCACCTATCAGCGGCAAACCACTTGTACTTATTAGTAGATTCTGTCCCGCTTGAGTCAAACCAAGTGATGGAATCAATAGGCTTTGCGTGAACGCCACGCATATGGTACACGCCCTTCCTGTTGTCTATTATCCAATGAGCGCCCAGCCATCTCCCCATCGTCCGGAACACTCACCATCTAATTCACACATCACGAAGACCAATAAACCTGCGTTTGATCGGGTTCTGCTCATGCAGAGCCTTTATATAAGGTGTATCGATTCGCAGTTCAAACTTGTCAGCTTCGCCCAAAGGAGGAGGAAGGTGGGCACCAGGAGCCGATCCATGGGTTCAGCTGAGTGACTCGAGTCGCCCGGACCCTCTTGGCGCCACGAAGGGAGGTATTCGTTGGAATATATTGCGGCGGCGGCGGAGATACAGTACAAGAGACTTCTTATCAAGGCGTGTTTACGTAGAACTTTGGCCATCACCCGATCACTTGTCAACGGCGGAGTGCCGCGTTAACTAGGTACCACTTACCATTGAAACACTATTATGATGTGTCAGTGCATAATACATGTGCCAAGGGATATTTAGGGCGTCTCGGCAACTCCGAAGGACGGTCGAAGTTCGATAGACCGACTGGTTCGGAAACGAAAAGGGTATCTCTAAGAGTGGCCAAGACTTCAGATCCGGTAAAATGTGACGGATATGAATCACCAGCGCTCACCTGAGAACCTAGCTTGCATTCGACTGGAAGGAAGTAGCTGACCCTCCTTCCTATTCGACTTTCCTTCCAATCATAGCCCTCGACCGGAGAACTCATAAGAATCAGACTACCCACATCCAAGTACACAGATCGATAGAGCTAACTCACCTCTTGCCATATCCTGTTCGATGATACAGAATGTCTCATGTTTGATCGGCTTCGGTCTCGATACCCCGCACAGATCGTGTCGCAAAACCTTCCACAGAGGCTTCCTACCGAAAAGGGAAAACAACTCTTTGCGATCAGTGGAAATGCCATGAAAATTGCGTAGAGAGATTTAGGGTTGTTGGGGCCGACGATCAGGCTTGAACGACGGTGGAACAGGCCAGCTTCGGACGGCGCTCGGTTGACGGTGGTTCGAGCGATGGCGAGTCGGCGCCGACGAGACTAGAGCGGAGCATCGGTGGCACTGCCGTATGGCTCGTGGTCGACATGGTTTGACGGTTAGGCATTTGGTGGTTCGAGTATAATCCGTTCAGGATCGAGAGGCATTGAAGGATTGTTGCACATCCTTTAGGGGTGTGAAGGGGTTGCATAGATCCGCGTAGGCGGGTTGAACTGGTATCGATCCTAGCATTCTCGATGATCCAAGCGACTTACTTAACAGTCACCTGCGCTCTTTTGATAGTCCAGCATGCATTCGTGACCAAACAAAGAACCTGAATCGCCGACTTGGGAAGCGGCTTAAGCCGATGGATGTGGTGCAACTGTCGAGCATCAACATCTTTGGCATGTAAAGCGTATGAGTTGGTCTTCACCCCATTCGCCACGATTCTGCGAATTTTAGCTGTTAATAATGGCGCATCGAACTTGGTGTCGCAAGTTACCTAACCCAATACAGAGCTGATCGCCGCTGCGGCCAGAACCATCCTCTTCGACAGCCTGGAGCAGTCCACCGAAATCCTCCATCATGGTTGTGGCGCCGGTGGCGGCACAAAAACGTGTCTTCATGCCATCGCGCTGCTCTGGTCTGGTCTCAGCTCGCTTAGAAGTCCTTGTCCCTAGTGGGAGTACCTGTTGGTGGGAGGTACGACTTGAGCTCGTGTTGGTAGTCGCAGCACGTATTTCGAGCTTGCTATATATCGATCCGTAGAGCTGGGCAGAAATTTCGAATTGTGTGATCGTGGAGACATCGAAATTGACGAATGGGTTTGTCATGGCATTTGAGAGGGGTGTCGACTGCGGGGTCCTACAGGTCGTATGGCCTATCATCTGGACCTTGTATCCTTTCTCTATTAAAAGGAGAAGAAACCAGATGGCTGGTAAAACCGCCGGGTAACGCTTCAGAAGACTCGCGGACGTCCGTCCTTTGAGGATTCGCGAAGGATCGGTATACGGTTCTTCAAGACCTTAGAGCATTACCTTTTGCAAAAGAACGAATATGTTTAATGAGCTCTCGAGAGTATCTGGGAAGCTAGCGAAGAACGTACCAGTCGACCGCTTGAATGAAATTCGTTGGCAACGTCTGTCGTGGCAGGAAACCCAAACCGACGAGAAACTCTGGGCATCCCGACTTTAGACTTTTCCGTATTTATTTTTTCGAGTCGTAGAGAAAGCATGAGAGACGTAACGCGTCTGTGGTGAGAATTAAACTTTGGAGAAAAGGCGGAAGGTGATGCAGGCTTTTGGGAGAAGGAACCGACGGAGGGCCTAAACAGAGTCTATCGAGTTTTCGCAACGCTCCAGCTCTCCTGTCCTTTCGATTTGAAGGGCCATTCGGCGGTTTTTAAAGGTGCTCTTTCGACTTTGCCGAATGCTTTTTTCGGGAAGGTTCGAAGCTGCGGGCCAAAGAAGCCGTGAAAGCCGCTCTGCCAACCAAAACCCTCGTGTGCTGTCGGATCTTCCTCTTCAGCCTTTTGAACTGGATAGTAAGTCAAAGCGTGACTACCTTACGTAAGAGTTCAGTGGCGCTTGAGTACTCGACGTTTGTGTCCATCGAGGGGAGGTGCTTTCTTAACGGTGGGCAAAAATGAGCTTCTGGACGACGCCCGGGTAATATACGTCACATACGTGTTTCCCCGAACAGTACTCCAGCCCCAGCTCAAATGCTTTCGCGGGCGCGCGAGATGTCCTCTAGACTGTTACTGACAGAGTGTGGTGTAGTATGTGGATGATGGGGGTCGGGTTGATGTTTGGTGGTGGCGTTGAGCGAAAAGTTTCTCAGGGTTTCGTCGTGGAGTTTGAATGAGGGCATCGTTCGAGGAATCTCTTCACAGTGATTAGCTAGACAATTCAAATTGGGCCCTTGTATCTGGGACGAGCATTAGTCGAGAGGGCTCGATATGACTCCTTTGATCATGCATTGAGAGGTGATCGTTTTCGCTCAGGTCCCTTACCAAACATTCTATGGAAGTTCACAAAATAGCTGTGGCATTCATCACAAAGCCATAGTGATATATCCATCCGCCCTAATGGATAAAGCGTGCTGCGTTCGAATCTCCTCCAAGAGGGACCACGGAGACCCGATGCCGTAGTTGAACGGACCTCCCAATTGGCGGAGGAAGGAAGAGGTTGTGCCGGCGGTGGTTTCCAAACGGAAGTGACATAGGCGACTGACTTATTTCATTCGGCGGCGTGGAAGGAGGTGTGAGCGGTCTTCTTGATATTGGCGAGGGTTCGGAGAAACAAATATGGAATGTCAAAGTCGTACCCGGTCAGCCCCCGTTCCACGGGACAACGGCGTCCTGGTCGCACTGAGGTGGGAGGCAAATGCCGGGTGGATTCTATTGAGCTCCGGCTAAAAAGGGCAGCCAATGGCGAGTGAAGGAAGGACAACATTTGAATGAGTCGGCGGTTTGGAAGGTATGGCGTCATCTCCGCTGTTGGCCTTCCAATTCAATGGGGCCAGAAACAACACGTCGTTTATATTCTTCGATCGGACCCAAGACCATCCAGATTTTGAGGAATCTTTGAATTGGATTAAACATAGTGACTCTAGACGACGACTACGATCAATGTCTCCGACAATCCGAATACTGCCCAAAATGGGGTCGAATCTCCGCTCCCTTCGTCGAAAAGACGTATACTCGTGGCGTTCTATCATTTCGGGCATCAGCTAAATATTTATAAATTACTCTAATGGGCGAGAAGGCTTACTCGGTATCACTCCAATAAGAATTACCATGTCGACTCTGGCCCATCATCTCCGTGGATAGATGTTTCCCAACGCTCCGATCCCCAGAAAAGTTGCCCTCTCCCGAGTTTGCTTTGCAGCTTATCCATCCCCTGTTTGATCTGGTAGTCCACTTGATCTTCGAATTCTGCTTCGAGCGTCTCGTCCAGGGGTGCGATATGAAGCTCTCGGATCTCCTTGGGACAGTTCGATTTTTCCGCGGCTCTTCTCCGCTCCCAAACTAATTCGCCCAATTCTAGGAAAGGTGCATGCTCCACTCTAACTATAAGGAACTCTAGATGAGGGAGATACCACACAACCCTTTGCGAGAGGACGTTGGGCCGACCGAGTAGTTGAATGAGGGTGAGGACAGGGGCAGTTTCCGAGGACAGAATCGGTTCTAGACTCCTCAAGTTGGGTAATTGATCTATCACATTCAAAATGGAGGTTATTGCTGGAGCTTTTGGTCCATTCGTTATTTCGATCAGGGCGTGAATGTGTTTGGATGAGGTGAACTCCTCCGCGAACCCCTCCAACACGATCCCCATATACTCCAGGATGGACCAATCAGATCCAGTGAAAGCAGAAAGTTGGAATCTTCCCAAATAGAAGTGCATTCGATCATCTCCGATCTCCAAGATGTCAAAGTCGCGCTCACGAAACGGGGTAGTGTTTCGATGATTTAGGGCTTCTTGGCAGAGCTGGTGATGAGCTTCGCTATGGTCCTGATCGCATTGCGGGAAGCGAATCGACGACAAAAGTTGGCGTATTCCGTCTGGATTTACATCGTATAGTTCCAGCGAGACGAGGGAGTGAACGGCGATTGATCCTTTGAATGCAGCGTCTACCTCTATGTCCATGTTGATTAGACCGAGGCTCTCAAGTTGCGGCGTGCCCGCGAGGAGATGAAGTAGCTTGGGAATGGTAAAGCCGTCTGGACCCGCGTATGACGTGAGTTCTAGGTGGCGCAAGCCTGGCAGCTGGCCTGCATTCAAGCGGAGAGGGACGTTGAGAAACTTGGCCACTTGAAGGTTCAGTAGATCTTGTCCACAGTTGAGAAAAACCGGGCTTCTTGTATACTCGTCAGAGTGCGAGATAACCTCCAAGCTGTGGAGCTTGGATAGGTTGGACGACTCCCAGACTTGCTTTTCGGCTTTGTCCAAGTCCTCATAAACCAGGAACGCTAGATCCCACCTCGCGGTGTGAGGATTGACGGCCGCCCTAAATGTCTCCTCCGAGACCCGGGCACCGACGTGGTTATAGACCACGGCGATAGGCATCGGCTGAGACAGCTCGAGCGCCTTGTCGATGTGCTGAGGCGGGTCGAGCGACGACACATAGCACCAAAGACTGGGGGTTCCTTCAGCGACGGTTTTCCAACGGTGGCATACGGCACATATTCTATGCAGCTTTGTCGCGTCTCGGCGGGCATAGCTGCCGGGGTTGGGGTCCAGGCATGACTTGAATATACCCACGAGAAGCTCCGTAGGTAACTGGTTGACGCCACGTTGCTGCGTGTTGTAACTGCTGCTGAACGCAGGTGCGACTGGCTTGGTACTGACAGCGGCTTGTCCAAAGACTTCGGCTGGGGCGAGAGGGCCAGCGGTGGCGGTTCTATGGCTTGAGGCGCTGAGCAAGGGTCGTCCAAGACATTCAATCCCCGCTTCGAGACAGCGTACGAGATGCTTACCTAGCTGTTCGACGTACACTGTCCATCAAAGGCGACTGAGCGTTTGTCAAGGCGTTCGGTGGCGAGATGGTCATGGTGGTAGTTGGTTTGGAAATCGACTTGACTTCAACTTGGTGTCCGCATTTTAACCATGCCCCTTCCCGTTTCGAACTCCGATGGGCAACTTTGTCGCGACTCCATCCTCGGGGTCCTCTCTTCTCTTTCTACAGCTTCAACACATCGTCTAGCAATTTCCACAGCCGAGATGCCAACTCTGTCCCCTTGCGTCCGCCAGACTCGGGATCCCGACTCCGATTCTTCAACCCCGCCAGCAGCTACACCCCCACGTGTCCCTTTTGCCCCTTAATATTTCCATGATCTGCTCGCACACCGGCCACGATCTTGCTCGTGCAAAGCGGCCATTCAAACTCAAAGCTCAGCGGATTTGCCCTCATGGCTGGGTGAATCTGCTTCACCAAACCGTCCATTCCGATGAAATAAACTTTGTCCTGAGGTCTTTGTCCTATTTCTTCTTGCCTAGCTTCCGTATACGCTTCAGAGATCAAAATCGAATTCTCCCTTTCAGAGCCCCGTCTGACGAGTTCTCGGTCTCGGTTTCGCTCATGCTCACACGTTGCGATAGCGGGGTCGCTAGAGAGGCGCTCCATGATTGGGATTCGTAAATTCAATTGCCATACGCTACCTCCCAAAGGCCTTGAACTAGCTCTTAACCTTAAAACCGCACGCTCTCTAGCACACCATCTAGAGTGTTGTTGAACATTCGCCGAGGTCATGCCCCTTCCGCCCCGTCCACACTATCACTCCGTCTTGGTCGCACTGAAGAAGCAAGGGAATACCAAGAGGTGCAGTTGAACTCCGGCTGACAGAATAACCACAATGAATGATGAAGCAGTGCGAAGGGAACTGAGGATGTCGCAGGTCAATGTTGTTTCTCTGGGATTTTGCGGCATATTGACTTCGATTGGACATAGTGATCCAGAAAACGACTACGAAAAGCCTCCGACAAATAGAATACTGTCTATGATGGGATTGAATCCTGCGCCCTTCGTCGAAAAGATTACTCGTGGCGCTCTAACGTTTCACACGACTGAAAACGCTTCGAATAAGTATACCGACATTACTCTACAGAAATAATAATGCTTACCTGTAATCACTCCAATCAAAACTACGATGTTGACTCTAGCCCATCTCCGTTGACACGTTTCGTCCAAGGCTCCGATCCCCAGAAAAGCTGCCCTTTCCCGAGTATACCTTGCAACCTATCAAGCTCCTGCTCTATCTTGTAGTCCACTTGGCTCCTGAACTCTTCTTCGAGCGATTCATCCATGGGTGAAATATGAAGCTCTCGGATCTCCTTGGGACATTTCAATATTTCCGCAGCTCTTCTCCGCACCCAACACAATTTGCCCAATTCTAGGAACGGTGGACGTTCCGCGCGGATGAAAAGGAACTCTAGGTGAGGTAAATACCAGAAGATCCGGTCCGAGACGACGTTGGGCCGACTGAGCAGTTGAATGAGCGTTAGGAGAGGGGCGGTTCCGGGGGACAGAACCAGTTCTAGACTCCTCAAGTTGGGTAATTGATCCAGCCTAATTAAAATCGAAGTTATTGCTGGAGCTTCTGGTCTATCCGTTATATTGATTTCCACGTGAATGTGTTCGGATGAGGCGATCTCCTTGGCGAACCCGTCTAACGCCATCCCCATGTACTCCAGGACCGACCAGTCAGATCCAGCGGAAGCGAAAAGTTTAAATCTTCCGATCAATGAGTACATTTGATCATCTTGGACATCCAAGACATCGATGTCACGCTCATCAAATGAAACATCATCCGGATTGGTTGGGGCTTCTTCGGAGACCTGGTGATGAGCTTCGTTTTGGTCCTTCTCGCATTGCGGAAGGTGAATGGACGATAATAGTTGCTTTATTCTGTCCGGGTCCACTCCGTTTATCTGCAGATACTCGAGGGAGGGAAAGGTAAGCGGTGCTTAGAATGCAACGTCTGCCTCTATCTCGATGTCGAATAGGCCAAGTCTCTGAAGCTGAGGCGTGCCCGTGAGAATCTGAAGGAGCTGAGGGATACTAAAGCCGGTTTCTGGGTCCTCGCATCCCGTGAGTTCTAACATGCGCAGGCCTGGGAGCTGTCCCGGAGTCAATCGTAGCGGAATATTAACGAACTTGGCCACTTGGAGGTTTGGCAAACCTTGTCCGCAGTTGAGAAGAATTGGGTGTCTTGTATACTCGGCAGAGTCCGAGAAAACTTCCAGGCTATGCAGCTTGGATAGGTTGGACGACTCCCAGACTTGCGGGTCGACTTTGTCCAAATCGTCATAATTCAAGAACGCTTGATCCCATCTTGCGGCGTGAGGATTGACGGTCGCCCTAAAGGCCTCCTCCGAGACCCGAGAGCCGAGGTTGTTATAGACCACGGCTATAGGCAGCATTTGAGACAGCTCGAGAGCCTTGTTGATGTGCTGAGGCGGGTCAAGCGACGACACATAGCACCAGAGACGGGGGGTTCCTTCAGCGACGGTTTTCCAACGGTGGCATACGGCACATATCCTATGCAGCTGGGTTGCATCTTGGCGGAAATGGTCCTCGTTGTTGTCGATGTCCAGGCATGACTCGAATACATCCACGAGAAGCTCCGTGGGCAACTGGTTGATGCCATGATGACGGATGTTGCAGTCGGGTCTGAAAGCGGGTGCGAGTGACTTGGACTGAGATGTAATGCTGGTTGCGGCTTGCTCACAAGCTTGGGCTTGGGCGAGATGGCCAGCGGTGATAGTTCCATCGCTTCAAGGAGCAGGAGCAGTCCACGACCTTCCCCGCTCAACATAGGAAGACGGGGTACGAGATGCTTACCTATCTGTCCTACGTACATTGTCCATCAAAGGAGACTGAGCGTTTGGCAAGGCGTCCTGTGACAAGGGGGTCATCCTGGTACTTGGTTTGAAATTTGACTTGACTTCAAATCTGTGTCCGAATTTTGACCATGCCCCCCCCCTTTTCAAACTCCGGTGGTCAACTTGGCGACGATTCTATCATTTGGGTTCTTTCTCCCCTTCCTGCAGCTTCGACACATCTTTTAGCCATCTGCATAGCCGTGATGCCGACTGTATTCTCTCTCCGACTGTCAACCCCTCTAGCAGCTACGCCATGATCTCTTACTTTCGCCCCTCGATATCGATCGCCATGGCCTGCTGACACACCGGTCACGACCTCGCTCATGAAGCCGTGAACAAGGTACTCAACCCAATCCAAACTCGGAACAAAGCTTGCCCCGATCCTAAGACGTGAGGTAGTTCAATCGACGGGATATGTCAGGTGGACGGCCAAAGCTTGCTCGGCGGGACCCCGTACCTTGCGGCGGCGGTTCGCACACGACGATTCGTGTGTGGCCTGGCAGGATGCCGCAGCGAGGCTATGGCACGTACGAATAAGCCGTGTGGTTGGACGCTACGAGACTAATATGTTCTTTGATACTTGTAAGCGCAAGGAGAACGGCCAAGGGCGGGCATGTCAACGGAGGGTCATGCGTACAGTTGGCCTCAGTGGTAACTAAGATTACTGTGGAGTATACATCCCTCGCCTAGCTGACCTTGTCATCTCAGCGAAGTTTCGACAGCTAGAATGATCCAAATCAGAGTACATCAGAAAGTGCCCTACGATGTAGAAAATCTTATCCGATGCAATTTCAAAAGGTACCTCCTTGGACAGCGATCACCGGCCCTTTACGGACGCGGTCGTCAAGAACCAAGGGAGATTCGCCACGCCCCTCCTCTGTTAGTGCGGTTGGGCTAGG
>WSUI01000775.1:2048-16524 GCA_019633595.1 Tulasnella sp. UAMH 9824
TACAGTGGTCGGCGCGGACGACCTGTCGATCGAACAAGACGACGCTCTTGGCGTGATGAGGGTGTACGGGATACGCCGGTCTGTTCTTCTCCTGCCTTCTACTCACCAAAGGCTCGACCAGGAACTGATCTATCTATCTACAGACATGGTCCGGCGAACCAACGCGTGGGCGCAACTCCAACCCCTGCCGGAAGATGCATCGCCTTCCCAAACATCTACCAGCACAAAGTCTCTCCATTCGAACTCGCCGACAAGACGAAACCCGGCCACCGCAAGATCGTCGCCCTGTTCCTCTTGGACCCTGAACACCCGCGCTTCAGCACCACCGACATCCCGCCTCAACAGGCCGAATGGTTTGAAGTGGCCATGCAGCAAGCTCCCCTGACCTCGCTCTTCCGAAAGCTGCCCGCGGAGATCATGAAGGAGACCACGCGTCAGTTGCCCAACCTGATGACGCTGGAGGAAGCGAAGCAGTATCGTCTGACGCTGATGGACGAGAGGACGGCGTTCGTCGACACCCAGGACGAGAACTATTTCGCTTCGGAGTTCAACTTTTGTGAACATTGAAAGGGCTCGTAAAGCCCCACCTCTCAGCCGTCGGAGTTACCTAAAATACTAGTTTTAATTACTGGTTTCTGTGATTGTTACGCGGAACGAATTAGATCCCGATTATTGCGATGGTAGAAATCCGCGATTACTAGGGTTTCATGCCCTAGGCCCCTATCCTGCGCATGGTGTGTCTTTCGGCCGTCAGAGTAGTATGCAGGCGACCCCTGACTCTTCCTGTCATAGGAGTGCCAAGCCAATTTGAGCTCGGTCCGCGTGCTGGCATATTCTCTTGGCAGTTCGGACTGAGCGTCTCGCAGAAGGGGCGGTAGGAGCTAGAAGCTCTGAATTCGGGAGCTATAATCTTAATATGAAGAACACGTGGAGTTGAGTAATACAATTGTGACAGACATTGTTCGGACTGCCGGAGGACGTTTCGGCCCCATATAAGCCGAACGCGAAGCGGCATGCTTAACAAGGGTGCAGCCCTCTTAGAAAGGAAAGAGAAACTATTAATGACTCAAATTTCTTTCGGGAGACCTTGACGGTCCAACCCTGCCCGAAAATGCGCGGTGCGAACGTCGTAGTGCCCATGGTTTAAAACCCACCACGGTCTTGCCCCTTCCTCACTTTACAACTCATTGCGGATCCCTCTCTCATTAATCACACCTGAAAACATTCCGATGTCTGAATACTTTCGCCTGCCATTCACTCCAGCCGACGGCCACAGTCAGGGAGCCCTGATGGTAGGCGCTCTCATATTTCCTGACAGACTTGGCCGTCTAATGCAGGGAGCGCTTTTTAGCTCCAGGATCTCAAGTTACAAGCTATGTCATATAGCTTGAGGTCCAAAGCGTCATGGTGGACAAAATATAAAGACGATACGATCCGCAGCAAATGGAAGGCCGAAGCTCTTGCAGCACCCATCGATGGAGATCCAATACTTGAGCCTGAGGTGGATTATGTTCTGGACGAGCTCGGTAGGTTTTTTTCGTTCTCGCGATACTCGTATCATCTACCATAGCTTCCTCACCAACAACAGCTGGATATGAGAAAATGAGAGATGACGCGACGGGCATTCAGGTAAGTCACCAAGGTCATCCTGAAAGGAGTCATTGATCGAGCCTCACCCCCTCCTGAGGAATCATGCTTTACTAGGATTTACGAGTCAGACACCCTAATTCCCCACGAATTGCGTGACAGGTTGAAAGAGGCTGTCAAAGTCCTAGAAGACGTCCCGGAAGACCAAAAGGACTGGCACCCTAGATCTGACGGTCAGGTCCTAGACCTAGTCCACCCATCACTTTATCCTATCGTGTACGGACGCACCTTAGGGTACCCACGACGGAAAAGGCCCGAAAACCGCCAGATCAAGGACTTCCGACCCGTAATAGGGCCAGACCCTAGCAATATACATCGTGGTGAAGATTGGTCCTTCTCCGAGAAGTTCGCATGGCTATCAACAGACTTCAAAATTGCCGGCGACGGAAGCTCAGCTAAAGCGGTTTCTTATATCAACAATCTCCACCCATCTCATACGGAACTCTACTCGATCATTGAGGCCCTCGTTGCTCGGTTCTCATTTCTTTTTGATCGTGTTCTGACCGATTTGAGCTGCTTCCACGAGACATGGCATCCCCGAATTACCGAGCATTATACGTTCGAAGATGGTATATATCCTGGGGAGGAACCGGAGCAGGAGGATGGAGAAGATGATGATGAGTACGACGCTCGGATAGAAGCCTGGAACATGCAAAGACCATTATCCTTGCCTACTGTTCCAACGGATGGTTATACCAAAGATATCTCCAAGCGACCCAAGGCATACACGATTCGTGGCAAGGAAGCACAAATAATCGTCAAATTGGCGAACATTCACTTGGTGAGGGTGGAGAGAAGTTAAGAGGGTGATTACTGATTGATGTGTCTCGATGTTATCCTGTGACACTTAGACGCCCGAGAAGCCGGTCTATCCCGGTGGCTCGTGGCATGTCGAAGGCATGGCCAACGAAAGGATCGTCGCATCGGGCATATACTACTACGACTCGGAAAACATCAGCGAGAGTGAATTGGCATTCCGCGCGCTGGTCGATGCAATGGAACTGAATTATGATCAGTACGACAACTTTGCAATGAGGAGGATATGGGGGATGACAAGGTTCGTTGCCGTGATTCTATCACCCGTATGTGAAGAAGCTGCACCCTCATCTCTGTTGGTTCAACTGTAGGGACGGTGGCGCAAATCAGCTCATAGGCGCAACGCCCACCCGGGCCGGAAGGTGTCTTGCCTTCCCAAACATTTACCAGCACAAAGTCTCTCCATTCGAACTCGTCGACAAAACGAAACCCGGGCACCGTAAAATCATCGCCTTCTTCCTCGTAGACCCCGAACACCCGGACGTGAGTACTACCGACATTCCACCCCAACAAGCCGAATGGTACGAAGACGCCATGCTACACCAACCTCCGACCTCGCTCCTCCAAAGACTACCTGCGGAGCTCATAAGGGAGACAACACGCCAATCGCCCAACCTGATGACATTGGATGAAGCAAAGAAGTATCGCTTGGAGTTGATGGATGAGAGGACGGCGTTCGTTGAGACGCACGACGAATACCATTACCAGGCGGAGTTCAACTTTTGCGAGCACTAAAGGACGCAAAAACAACACATCGTAGTCGTGAAGCTGCGACGTGATCTTAATCTGAGTCGGTATGGTTTTGTGAACAGGAAAGGACGCGTAAAACCTCAATCTCAACCGTCTGCATTACCTAAATACTACCTGTAATTACTGTCTCTCAGATTTACAGCGGAACGAATTAAATTCTGATTACTTCGATGCCAGAAATCCGCCTGGTCGCGTTGAGGATAACTAGGGTTTCACTCTCTGAGCCCCTATTCTGCGCATCCCGTGTGTGTCGGTCTTCAGAATAATATGCAGGCAATTTCTGACTCTTCGTGTCATAGGGGGGCCAAGCCGATTTGAGCTCGGTCCGCGTGCTGGTATATTCCCTTTGCAGCTGGCCAGGGAGTCGGTCCGAACATCTCACAGAAGAGACGGTAGTTGCTAGAAGCTCTGAGATCAGGGAGATATAATCTTAATATGGAGAAGATGTGGAGTGGAGTCAGACAATTGTGACGGTCATTGTTCGGACTGCCGTGGAGCGGCATGCTTGACAAGGGTGCCGCGCCACAGCGAATTCTAGGACGCTTCGGCCCTCTTAAAAAGGAAAGAGAAACAATGACTCGAATTGGGTGACTTCCCATCCCTCACAATCCGAGACAATCCGAGACGAAACGTTTGTTAACGAAAGAATCGTCGCATCGTGCATTTACTACTACGACTCGGAAAACATCAGCGAGAGTGAATTGTCATTCCGCGCGGTGGTCAATGCAGAAGACCTTTCATATGAACATTCCGACGAGCTTGGAATGAGAGGGTATGGGGGATGACAAGGTCCGTTGCCTAACCGTATGTGAAGAACCTGCACCCTCATCTCTGTTGGTTTCAATCCGTAGGGAAAGTGGCGGAAATCAGCCCATAGGCGCTACGCCCACCCGGGCCGGAAGGTGTCTTGCCTTCCCAAACATTTACCAGCACAAGGTCTCTCCATTCGAAAACGGAACCCGGGCACCGTAAAATCATCGCCTTCTTTCTCGTAAATCCCCAATACCCGGACGTGAGTACTACCGACATTCCACCTCAACAAGCCGAATGGTACGGAGATGCCATGCAACAGGCTCTCGCGAACTCGCTCCTTCGCAAGCTTCCTGTAGAGCTCATAAAACAAACCACGCGCCACTTGCCCAACTTGATGACATCAGATGAAGGGAAGAAGTATCGTTTGGAGTTAATGGAGGAGAGAACGACGTTTGTCGAGACGCACGACTGGATGCATTTCGGTGCAGAGTTTAACTTTTGCGAGCATTGAAGGACGCAAAAACACCACGTCGCAGTCGTAAAGCTGCGACGTGAGCTTGACACGAGTCGTGATGGCATTTTCTGGCGTTTTACGGTCTAAAAATGCACTCTTATCATTGCGAGTATGGAAATACATTCGTCTATCCAGAGCACCTAGTATTCAAATATCCTGGATTCTCTGAGCCTGCTTACCCCCATCCGGGTGGCTTGCCCACTGGAGTGATATTCAATACATATTCGTACTCTTCAAGAAATTAATTGCTGTACGGAGCAGGTGCCAGGAAAAATTGATAGGGCCTCGCTCCATGCGCTGAGATGATTCCTCGAATCGGCTAGCAACTCTGCTCAAGCTTCACATTTAACAGGTGACGGGCCCAGCACGTTTACAGATTTAGCATGACTTTGCTGTATGCTAGAATCACTGGCATTCGGGTGCCATAATGGGAATCATATGGGGTTAGGTCATGCAACTGAAGGTGTTACTAGTTCGAATTGTGGTTGTCATGCATCGGCACGCTTAACAAGGGTTTTGCGCTGTAGCGCCTTCTTTTACGTCTTAACAATTTCATCAACCTAGGGAAAAAGAACAATCATGACTTAAATTTTCTTCCGGAATATCTTGGCGTTTCAACGGAGCCGGAAATGCCGCCGGAAACGTAATAAAGTTCCCCGTTGCTTTATATCCGTCGCGTCCTTGCACCCTCCTCCCCTCACAACTCATTTTCGACCCTCTCTCAATGGCTACCTCTTATAGATCTGCTATGCCTGAAAACTTTCCTGTGCCATTTGATTCGCCCGACTCTCACCACCAGACTGCTCTGACGGTGGGTGTTTTAAGATTTCCCCGGAGGTTAAGCCCCTTTATAACTGTGAAAGGCTTTTCAGCTCCAGGACCTCAAGCTACAAGCCATGTCATATAGCTTACGTTCCAAACCGTCGTGGTGGACTAAGTACAAGGACGAAACGATTCGCAGCAAATGGAAGGCTGAAGCCCTTGCTGCACCCGTCATTGGGCTCGACAAAATACTAGAGTCAGAGGTAGACTACGTTTTAGATGAGCTCGGTAAGGTTTGCCTTTCGCGATAGCAGCCATTAAATGGACTGAACTCTACACGACGAAAAGCTGGATATGAGAAACTCAGAGACGAAGCAACTGGAATCCAGGCAAGTCCTCCCCTGTCCTGTCGGAGACGAAACTTCGTCTGATCTACAGATTTTGTCTAGCAATCATGCTTTACGAGGATCTACGAGTCAGATACTCTAATTCCTTCTGATTTGCGTGATAGGCTGAAAGAGGCCGTCAAAGTCTTGGAGAACGTTCCTGAGGACCAAAAGGACTGGCACCCCAGGTCCGATGGCCAGGTCCTCGACCTAGTCCATCCGTCACTCTACCCTATCGTTTATGGACGGACTTTGAGGTATCCACAAGGAACTAAACCCGGAGAACGCAAGAAAGAGGATTTCACACTAGTTATCTCACCAGACCACAACGTTACCGGTGGGGAATTCTGGTCCTTTTCCGATCAGTTTGCATGGCTATCAACAGACTTCAAAATTGCCGAAGACGGTAGCTCAGCTAAAGCCGTCTCTTACATCAACAACCTTCATCCATCTCATACGGAACTCTACTCGATCATCGAGGCTCTTGTGGCTCGATTCTCTTTCCTTTTTGACCGTGTCCTGACGGATTTGAGCAACTACTGGGAGTCATGGAACCTTCGCATCACCGGGGATTATACGTTCGGAGACGATGAAGAGAAGCCAGAGCAGGAGGACGAAGAAGAGGATGAAGCGTACGAAGCTCGAATAAAAACCTGGAATATGCAGAGACCGATATCCTTGCCTACCGTTCCACCGGAAGGTTATACAAAGGACATCTCCCAGCGACCTAAGACCTATACAATCCGGGGAAAAGAGGTGCAAATAATCGTCAAATTGGCAAATATCCACTTGGTGAGTGCGGAAAGATGCCAAGAGGATCACGTTTGATTAACCTGTCTCGATCTAATTCTATGACACCTAGACGCCGGAAAAGCCTGTCTACCCCGGTGGGTCGTGGCATGTCGAAGGCATGGCCAATGAAAGGATCATTGCATCAGGCATTTACTACTACGACTCGGAAAACATCGGCGAGAGTGAACTGTCGTTCCGCGCCGTGGTCAGTGCAGAAGACCTTGAGTACGAACAGTCTGACGAACTTGGAATAATGAGGGTATGGGGAATCACGAGGTGTGTTGTTATTCTTCTACAACCCCCATTTGAAATTTATGAAGCTAATTTCCATGGGTTCTAACCTGCAGGGCGACTGGTGGAAGTCAAATCGTGGGCGCCACCCCCACCCATGCGGGACGGTGTCTCGCCTTCCCGAACATTTACCAGCACAAGGTCTCTCCATTCGAGCTCGTCGACAAAACAAAGCCTGGGCACCGCAAGATTGTTGCGTTCTTCCTCTTGGATCCTGAAAATCCTCGCTTTAGCACCACTGACATCCCACCTCAACAAGCCGAATGGTACGAAGACGCCATGCTGCACGCACCTCCAAACTCGCTCCTCCGAAAGTTACCTGCGGAGCTCGTAAGAGAGACTACACGCCAAGTACATAACTTGATGACATTAGAAGAAGCAAAGAAATATCGCTTGGAGTTGATGGATGAGAGGACTGCGTTCGTCGAGACCCAGGACGAGAATCATTTCCAGGCAGAGTTTAACTTTTGCGAGCATTGAAGGAGGGAAGCAAGTAATTTAGGAGCTAGATTTATACAAGTTAACGACTCGTGTTATTTGGGCTCCCACACGTCAATGAAATGCACCAGAATCCGATCCATCCTCTCGAAACCCAGGCTCGCTTGCTAGCTTCTGTTGAAGTAGTGGCTACAAATTGCGGGTGTTTAAATTCTCCTTATCAAGACATGTACTGGGCGATAAAGATGTAGCCCGGAGCTAGGTTTGGTCAGTCGAGCGTGCAAGAGTCTCATCACAAAATTGAAAAAAAAAACAATATTCCGGCACTGGGAATTGAACCCAGATCACCGCTGATCACATAATTATGAGAGAGCGGTATGATAGCCATTACACTATACCGGAGGATATTAAACGGGCAAGCAAGTCTGGAAAATATATCAAAATTAAACGTCTCGCAGGACTGCATCCTCAATATCAGCATTGATTTCGGAGTCCCTGCGAGCCGGTTCTTTCCTTTTCCTGGCTACTGCTAAAGTCAACCCATATATCCACCCCAAAAGAGGGTTGCGCGTAAGAACACCCCGCTATTGGTAAATGCAGCATAGACCATTTTACCTTCGGGTGCCCCTCGCTCAACTCTCCATCGTGACGGATAAGTACACTTTTCCCATGCGTAAGGCACTCAAGTTAATTCAGCGTATGAGAAGGGGCGATACATCTGGTATACAACAGGTATTCCGTCATGCCAGTCATTAACTCCGAGAATTGATCGTGACTCAACCTCTCCAACCTTCAGACCTCGCCAACTCCAGAGTTGACGGGCTCATAGCCCCCATATCCTCGCGATCTACCGCCAAGACCAGTCAAATTCCGGCCCATCATCATGGTACGAGCGAACATTCCGCTGTTCCGCTTGTACCCAGAGGAGAACCCGTCATCCGCTTCTTCGCGAGCACGACGGCGCTTAGCCTCCCGGAAGCCTTCGGGAGGAACATCGTATAACTATTAACCCGTCCATAAGTTAGCCTCCGTACTCAGTTAATCTACAGGAAACAAACCTACCGACTCGTACTCCACACCCAGCTCCTTTCCTTTGGTCCAGAAGTCCTTGCAGTTCCCGATCCATCCGAGATCGAATGGATTAGGTGCATGAGCTGCCTTCTTGAGTCCATCGGCGGCTTTGCCCTTTGTGAACCGGTCAAAGCCAAGGACGCTAAGGAGGAAACCGGTAGCTTTCTTGTGTCCGTGAGCGTGATGATGAGCTGAACTGATCTCATCCCCAGCATCGTTGCTAAGGTGTTGATGACCCTGTTGCCCAGCCATGCTGCTGCCACCTCGTCCACCCATGAAGCCGTACCGTCCAAGATTACTGACCTCGAGAGTGGTCATCTGACGGGCGATCTGCCATAATTGCGAAGCTAACAGAACCACAGTCCAGGTAAGCTGAAGGGTTGACCATGCCGCAATGCTAAAGAGGAACGCGTCCCGGCGGACGGCGGAGCAAAGGGGGTCGGGAAGCAAGCAGCTTGCCGCCGAATCCTCCTCGGAAGGCGAAGGCGGGGAGGTCGAGAGCAGGGGTGGGTCTGCGGACCGAGTCGGCGCTGGAGCGGGGGTAGAGAAGTCTATAGTTTGGCCCCGGTGGTCAGTCTGCGAAAAAGCTTAGTGGGGAAATCGGGGATACGCACAAGCTACGGTAAGATAGTCGAAAGAAACTATACCCAGAACTAGGGTGATAACGAAGAGAACGAATTGCCGGTGGTTATTCGCTCCGACGCAGTTCCACACCCATGGACAGTGGCTGGACGGGGTGCGAGTTTGAGTTGAAGGCGTTGCACCGGAGAAAAAAGCCGATCAGGCGGTTCAGATCCAGGTAAGGCCGCAGGAACGAGGTCCGGCAACGAGGCATGTAAGAACCAGATGAACGGGGAGGCAGAAAAGCATGGAGCAAGGGAAGCGAATAGAAAGCCGCATCAGTAAGAGATGCCCTAATCACCTCAATGGGGATAACACGAGGCGAGTACGACGCGAATGGCAATGGAGCCTCCACTTACTGATCATGCCTGGCAATGCACTTATCACATACACGGCAGTGCTTCGATCGCAGCGGTTTTCGAGCCTATCAAGATTGTCCGAAGATCCAATTAACGCCCATCATCTTTGGTTCCTTCGGACACGCGGGTGGCAAGAGATTAGCACGTACCATACAGGACACACAAAACGTCTGTCCGTTCAACCGTCCCTGACTAGTCAGATCTTGTAGGATCTGATGGGAGCGCATCCATTTTAGTTTAATGCGCCTGATGAAGGTAAGCGAGACATGCAGACCAATTTCAACTCTTGCTCGTTCGCAGGTTTAGGGCACGTTCCGGGGTCCAAAGTTACGGCTCTAAAGAAGTTATATGCACATAGCATCCACATTATGGCATAGAAGAGATGAGCAAAGGCGTGGCCCTGCGTTACTGTGTAAGAGAAAGTCAGCGCTCAAGGTAATCAGACGGAACCTGAGGATAACCTACTCGGCATTAATTTGGTTACCCAAGCCTCGCCGACCCAAAACATGCTAGCACCAATGATAGCGGCAAAATATGGAGATGAAGTGACATTTTCTGTGTAATTTTTACCGTTCAGCAGAACGCGGGTGCTAATATGATGCATGGCGAAGAACTCGGCAGCGGCCAGGGGAATACCTGCAGAAACACTACAGTCAGCCTATTTTGCTTTTGTCAGGTAGGGAATTGACATACCCGTGAACCAAGGCATTGCTGCGAACGTGGAGAAGATGATGTAGAAGAATATTGTGGGAAGGACCAAGATGGCAAACTTGGTGTTTCGCTAGAGACATTTCAATCTGAGCAACCGCTACGACGCCGACAATGACAGTGCGCGTACCTCGCTCAATGGTCCTTGTATCTTCCTGCCGTCCTCTGTCAGGCCACCATCCTCAAGTGCTTTTCGCCACGGTCCCAAGGCCTTTAACTCGGCGGCCATTTCCCGAGGAGTCTTGCCGCTATCATCCCTGGCGTTCAAGTCGGCTCCCGCTTCAATCAGCTTGCGGATGCACCACTTGTTGCCTCTCACAACTGCCCAGTGCAGAGCGGTCAGTCCTGAGTTGTCCTTCTTGAGCGGGCTGGCCCCAGCGTTTAAGAGAATCTCAACGGAAATGCCATCGCCTTGGTAAGCAGCCCACATTAACGAGGTGTGACCAGCGGAATCTGGAGAGTCGGGCGAGATGGGGCAGAGATGGAGGAGATATAACAACGGCATCACGGTGCTACTGTGAGTTACAAGGTGGAGGGTATTGTAGCCTTGCGAGTCGGCAATGCTGGGGTCGGCGTTGTGGGATATGAGAAGGTCGATGATGTATAAATAGCCATTCCGCTGTCAAGGTAAAGATTAGCGGTCGAATGGAGGCGACGCGATCGCCGCCGGTGACGATGATCCCAACTCACAGCGGCCCACTGCATCGGAGTAGCCATCAAGTCGCCTCCGAGGGCGTCGACCTCTGCTCCCTGTTCCAATAGGTACTTGCATGCCGGTAATTGCGCGTTGATAGCTGCCCAATGCAATGGCGTAACGTTCTGATCGTCACGGTCGGTCGCCTTGGCCGCTCCGGACTCGATGAGGTGCTTGATAGTTTCCAAGTCGCCTCTTTGCGCGGCGAGGAAGATGTTTGGCTATGGGCAGTGCGACAAGGCATGACCAAGGGGGGACGACGTCAGCACGACCGGCGCACCCAACGCGGGCTTCCATCGAGCCGAATTCTCACAGGTTCGTCATGGGCTACCGTTCTGAGCGGATTAGCAGGGGCCGAGCTAGCGCCAGTACCAGAGACGTTCTGGGTGTTGACAGAGCTTGTTGCTGCGGCTGCCTTGGATGCAACGCCGAGGCCTGCCGGCCCGTCCTGGCCCTTGACGTCCGCGGGGATGTCGTTCCAGTGAGAGCTCATGATTGAGACGCGTCCTAGGTGGTAGGGAGTGACGCGCTGGTATTCAGGAACTCTGGAAGGTTTTGGAGAGTTGTGCGGAGAGAGGAGAGGTTAGCGCAAGTCGAGAGTGGAATCGCGTGGCTGTGCTTGGCCGTGCGTTACAGGTCTCCGCTCGCTTCCCACCTTGCCGTCCCTACTTCGAACCAACTTCACTCTACTCGACAAGCCAGATGGACAAACTACCATCATTCGATGAGCTCAAGAAAAACACGGCAGCTCAAGCAGAGTCTTTAGGGCTTACAACTCTTTCACCTGGACAACAAGCCGTAATTTTTGCCCTCCTTGGCTCGGCGGGAACTTTCGGCTTGATTACTGTTCGGCGGAGATTCTGGAAGCGAATACCGAATTCAGATCACGTTCCTCCAGAGGCATTCGAGAAGCGGAGATGGGTCAAGGGTGTGGTGACCAGGCGAGTCCTTGCTATTCTCATCGCTCAACTTTCGCGACTGACGTCAATTCAAGCGTAGGTGACGGTGACAACTTCCGGTTATATCATACGCCAGGGCTCTTCTGGAGATGGCCCATCAAACTAAGAAAGATTCCTACCGAGACTAAAGGTCTGGCACCAAGGTGTCAAGTACCTTATCTGGACTGACGTCATTCCACAACGTTCAGCCCTGAAGGACCAAACTCTGCATATCCGGATGGCTGGTGTAGATGCGCCAGAGGTCAGCGACAAAAATGGGAACGATCTCTGTGTTTGAAACTAATGTAGCAACCTCCACAGGCACCGCACTTCGGTAAGGAAGGTCAACCTGGAGCAGAAGAAGCCCGTCTCTGGCTCGAGAACAAGATTCTCGGCAAACGGTTATGGTGTCAACTCGTTTACCGCGATCAGTACAAGCGAACTGTCAGCTGTGGTTTCGCGGAGCTTTGCATCTACTTTGCTCTGACGCTCATCTCAAACACAACAGGTTGCCGTGCCTCATCTTCCATACCCACTTATTCCTTATTGGATATCTCGTGGGCGGAACCTCTCTTTGCAGATGCTGTCTTCTGGGTGGGCTAGCGTGGTACGTGTAAAAAGCCCGGCGACCATCCGAATCAGCACTCCCCACGGACTAATGCAACAACACACAGTACGAACAAGCAAATGCCGAATACGGCGATGCTGGAAAGGAGGCCCACGTTCGACTGGAGGAACAAGCAAAGTAACTCCACCCCCTTTTTTCCGTTCTGCAGGGTGTTTGTGGACTGATCCCGGATTACCCATCCAGAAAAGCCCGCCGTGGGATGTGGGCAAAAGGTACAAACATCGAGTTACCTGGTCAATTCAAAAAACGGATGGGAATCGAGTCTCCTAAACCGACGACCACGACGACCCTCCGCGCCGCGACGAAACCCAGCAAGTCGATCTTTTCCTGGTTCCGACGGTCGTAAAGATTTCCCATAAGGAGTAATTCCACGACCGCAACAGGCCTTGTGTTTCGCATACGTCTCGCGTGTTTCACATCAGCGTGCGAGCGGGGGATTTTCTTCCATTCAAAAAGGTCTGGTTCGGGGCCTTCGGGCGTCTCTTCCCATCCCCGCGATCGCCTTGTTTCCCTTCCCCCCAAGCCTCCTCGACTCGGACTTGAGGCCTGTCCCGGATTCCAGACTCACTCATCCGAAAAGTCACTTCCAGGAACGCCCGCGCTCCGGGGAAGTCGGGACGGACATGGGCGAGAGAATCCGTCGCATCCAGAACCGAACCCCTGAAGGCCCTTTTCGCATGGGACCTCCCACCGTAGATCGCGGGTTCTCATGAGGTAACTTAACGGAGTTTCCATGGCCGAGATTTGCAAATCGGCTTGCCGGAAGCTATCTGAATCCGTGAGCTTTGGCGCCAATTCGAACGACTCGGAATATGCCGCTTCACCATCAACTTCCTCGCAACCGGCTTAGAACTGTCTGTCAGCTGCGCACAGCAACGGTGGTAATGGTGAGATAACCGAGCTAGCAGCATGTCCTGCGTAACTTGCACCCTACGTAGACTACGAAGCTGAGTGTCGGACGTGGACTGAACCCGGGGTGGCAAGTGCGTAACGGCATACAACGAGAGCCCCCTTGTCTGCAAAGGACAGTCAGACATTCCGAGTGAGAATATTTCACATATGACACTCATGTGTTGAATGAACACAACTGTGTCGATTACAGCAACCTTGTGAGAGAACTACCAGGCAGAGCCTTGAAGTCGACATGCCCCCTAAAGAGAGCGCCCAGTCGGCATAACTTCTCGTCCGACCCATGAGAAGAAGGGCAGAATCATCTCTCACCAGCAGATTTCGATCATCCTAAGTAGCACCGAGCGTCGTGCTCACGAGGCTCGACTTCCAGTGGGGAAAAAGGCCTTCAAGACGATGACGCTGCAAAAGCGCGTGGTACGTTTATCCTGCCACCATCCGACCCTCGTGCAAAAAGTAAACCTTTCAATCGGAGACGATAACGCTGTCCGAAACCGGAAGAACTGAACCCGCGGTGAGAGTAAAGATGATAATCGAGGGCGGGAAATACTCAGAAGGTCGGAAGGGCCTCTGTAAGGGAAAGGGCGGATTTTTTAGGTTTCGACCTTTTTTTTTTTTCACGCGTGGTCGAGGACCGGGATGGTGGCGATGACGCCCGGACCAGGATCTGACAAGCCCAAGTTTTCACAATTAAACCCTTGCAAACTCTCATCGTCTAAAGGTGACGAGAAGACCATTAAGAAGTCGAAGGCCGTGTCCAGCATGGCGCAATGGGCATCCACCCCCACCAAACGGTGCGATATGTCCCAGAAAGGCATAATGAAGCCGGGGTCGACGACGTCGGTAGCAAGAGCTCGCATCACACTTGGAGAATACACTGAGATTGGGAATACTTTTCAATGAAGCATTTTCGCCAAATCGGTCGACCCAGAATGAGCAGAGATTTCGATGTATAAAGCAAAATATACGAAAGCGAGGAGACAGATATTCGAGGAGCTATGTATATACGAGGATATTGTTGCTACAGTCGAGAGAGGGAAAGCGGGTCGTATGCAAAGAAAAAAAAAAAGAGGATGTTGGAGGAAGAACGAAACAAAACAAAACAAGTGGGGAATCATGAGCAAGCATGACGAGTGGGGTAAAAGAAAAGCTATTAAGGGCGCATTAAGTAAACTAATTTTTCTTTTTTTTGAGAAACGACGTTATAAAAAAAGTCTTTTTTGGGAGGAGGGAGTGCGTGCTGCGCGCATACTGCGGTTAAGTGAGGGGATGAACGACGAGAGGGGGGAAGGCATATTAGGGTGGGGGGAGATTACGTGAAGGGGGGGGGGGGGTTTGGGGCGGGAGGGCCGAGGGGGGGGGGGGGGTGGGGGGGGGGTCGGCGTAAGGCGGTTGGCCG
>WSUI01000776.1:0-16520 GCA_019633595.1 Tulasnella sp. UAMH 9824
GATCACTTCCTGAAAGGCCACCGTATCCGGAGTGAGTGACTGGTTCATGATTTGGCTGGGGAAATTGAATAGCTTACGAGGCATATCTAACGCCTTATCCCGGACATATAAGGACCCCTCACACATATATCTCGTATGTTACCGCTCACGCCCGAGCGAGTGTTACTGGTGTTGGCCACCAATGTTTCGGATACTTTCTTACTTCAATTTCTCTGTGGAGGTTCGAACCCGAATAAAGGCTGATGAACGTCTTATAAGCGCTTGTGTGACGGTTCCCAGCTTGGAATTGGAGCGTGTATACGGCTTTGGATATGTTTCCGAGCCAATTCTGGAGCGCTGGACCGCCTGGTTATTCGAAAGAGAAGGTTCCTTTCCAGGCACCTCACAATGTATTAACGTAACTACCACTCAATACGATGGAATAATATCTTTTGCTGATCTTAAATCAGAATTCAGCCTGTTTCGGGGCGGGCGGGTAGGGCCTCACCGCAAGGTCAGGAACGACACTTGTTTCAATCCCTTCCCTGGTGTAAAGCATTGGTGAAAAAGGGTGTATAAAAGTTTTACGCTCGTTAAAAATAATATGGAGCGAGTCGAGTTGATGAATATGTGGTAAGGGTCAGTAGCCGGGTTATGCGGGCGTCCCAGAGGTGAAGCTGTCTGGAGTAGCCCTATTGTACGTACTCTGGAAGCCTCCACCTACCACCACCCCTGCTCGACCCCGCGATTAATTTTCTAGGGAGCGGTTCGGGTAGATATATGTGTGGTAGGGGTCAGGAGCGAGGTTATGAGGGCGTCCTCAAAGGTAAAAACTATCTGGACTAACCCTACTGCACGTATCTGGGGGCCTCCACCTAACACCCCCCCTGTTCCACTCCACGGTGCATTTTCCCAGGCCGCCATCATATACTTGTTAGATTTTGCTACTACATTGCGACTCATTAATCCATGCCTCTGGCTGTGTGAAAGTTGTCTTGTGGGCTCTGCGGGGTCCCGAAGGAGGCGAGCGGCTTCCACAGGTTCTACCCGCAATTCACCGGCGAGCACACCCTGTTTCTCCCATATCATCTGCCTTATATACGCGTGAGAGTGCAAATTCGGATGCAGCTATACAGGATAGATCATCGCGATTGGCCTGTTGCCCAAAATTTCGCCGATACTTCCCCCACAGTCGTTCTGTCATGGAGAAGTCTCGGAGTTAGCTTCATGCTAAATTACGACTTAAACCAGCTGTTTTTAGCAGATCGAGCACCTAAAAGTGTAAGCGGTGACCCTCGTTCGTCTCTCTTCCAAAATGCCACCGAGGCGCGCATCAAAACCGTCCTACAACAAATACCTGGTTGACGTCAACCAGAGCAGCCATTCGGAGACAATCTTTATCAACGATGACACCTATACCCGCGAAAGTCATGCAACTACGGCGCCTCCTATCATTCCCATGGTCCCTCCTCGCATGTTGCCGAATGTGCCTCCACAGCCGCCTCCAGCGGCTACTCATCCGAAATCGGTTTCTCACGAATACGAGAACTCCCAATCGCCGTCTGAACAGACTGTCATCGAGTCTTTAGAAGAACCCGCTCCAGAAGATGAAGTCGATTTGATCGGGAATGTGAGCGGATCCGGATCTAATGCCAAAGATGCTTACGCCGAGCCCTTCCGCCCCATTAACCAGGCTGAAGCACGTACATCGGCCCCCGGTCCTAGTACAATTCTACCACCTCGCTTCAATCGGCCACCAAACCAAGCATCAAGCATACACAGCAAAGAGTTTCTCACCCCAGAAGTAATCGCTCTTATGCTCTCGCTTGAAGCACCGCATCGAGTGCAATGTCAGCGTTGCCGCACAGACGTTGCATCTAGAATGTACTACCGATGCGAAGACTGCTTTGGCGACAATTTGCTTTGTCAAGCTTGCATAATTAGTACTCACGACTTTGAGCACATATTCCATCGAGTCTCTCTTTGGAACGGGAAACATTTTAAACGCCAAACTCTGGGCGATCTGGGCATGGAGATACATCTAGGTCATCGGGGTAGGCCATGCAAAAGCCGAATAAGTGACCGGCATTCTAAGATTCGCATACTTCATACGAGCGGAATATTCACGTTTAAGGTCAACCAATGCTGCTGCCCCAACGCACCCGAGATTGCTATGCAAATGATGGCTCTCCGACTATTTCCTTCAACACTCACAAGGCCGGAGAGCGCCGCAACGTTTGACGTCTTGAGAAATGCGCAAATGCATAGTTTGTGCGGGAAGGAGTCCATTTGGGATTATTATGAGGTCATTTCCAGGCTGACCGACAACATCAGGACCGATCTGCCAGTGGGTAGATCACTATTGAACGTATTGTATCCGGTTCAGACTCACATTCATGACCGTTCTCTAGAGTCTTTACTATCCATTGGCCCGAATGATGCGGCAATGGAGACTCATTAGAAGCGTAAAACGAAGTGGACATTTTAACATGTCGGGCATTCCTCCTGGAGGATTGGTTCTTCGCTGTCCTTCATGCCCTCGGCCCGGAATCAATTTGCCAGATGATTGGGAGTCGGATCCAATGGCGTAAGCCCTCTCTATATCAATCATGTCGACTGGACGTGAGTTCTGACAGCTTAATTGTATTACGAGTGCAGCAGACTATTATATGCATCTATGTTGGCCGTGGATGGGAATTTTCACTTGTCCAGGAATAACAAGGGCGCGGGATCACAATCAGATCGACCCTTCACAGATGACTGGGGATTCTGGGCTGTACAGAGCGAGTTTGACGCATACCAAGCTGCTGTAAAGGGACTTAGAGTAAATGAAATGGAAGTGAGCGAAATTTACCGGAGCATTAATATCGCTTAAGAGAAGAATCCCAATCCTATGCCTATAGATCCCAAAATGCCATAATTTCAAAGCAGGAGACCCGTCAAGAAGCGGTGGAGGAACAGGGACAACGGTTGGAGGCTCCGTAATTGTAAGCTGCAGCCGGCACATATTCATCCAACCAAACGGTGTGACAGACCTGCGGAAGGGCGAAAAGTGAGTATCGAATGTTGATCGATTAATTAGCTCCTCTGATTTCCTGTCAGATTTGTGGAGGTGGATCCAGCTGTTGCATCAGTTGTTCGAGCGCAGCACCCAGGGCAACGACAGGTTCATAGTTACGATGTGGCCTGCAAATATGGGATACATTTCCAAAAACGCGTTACGACGGAGTTTGAAGGCGGACCGCTAATCAAACCAGAGCAATTTCCCAAGGATATTCAGTTTCTCGTGCCTGCATGGCATATCCTGGGCCACGTTGACGAATGTCTTGCACGATATCACTTCCGCTACACCCCGCTTGTGGGGCGGACAGCAGGCGAAGGTGTCGAGACAATCTGGTCAAATTTAAATGGCTATCAATATTCGACAAGAGAGATGGGACATGGCCATCGACGAGACACATTAACAGATGTTATGAATCATTTCAATTGGACAAAAACACGCAAGGAATGTGAGCTCAAGCTCCTGCTATTCAACTGAATGCCTTGAAGCTTGCTGAAACTAGATGTCTTTAGCGCGGCGGTTATTTTTGGCTTACTTTGACGCCAACAAAGAATATTACCGAAAGCAAGTGGAGCTCCAAGAGATAGAAGAGGATCTTCCCTCCGACTACCTAGCTAAGCTGAGGAGCGATTCCGCTGCCCGTGGCCCTGAACAGTTCCTCTCAGCTACATTCCAAGGTACAGCTTAAAAACATTAAATACTAAGATAAAAGGCTTACGGATACTTTTTAGCGCCAACTAAGACCCAGATCCTGGTTGAACTTCGGAATGCGGAGGATGCTGAGGCCCAGATAACGCAGTCAGCAAGCAGCCACTCGGAAGCCATGTTCATCAGTAATGCAATCGACCTCGCTGACCTTCAGTAAGTACACACCCGCAAAAGTTCCCTTGTGTTGTGATCCCGATGCCACATCCGTAGATATCAAGTATCCGCTAAACAGGTGGAAGTTGGGCCAAACCCGGGTGGCGACGGGCAGCGACGGGCACTCCTTCTCATGGAAGAGCGACTGAGGAATCGATTAGCGGAGCACCATTTGACCCTTCTCAGAGTATGCCCGGAGTTACAAGAGGCTGATCTCGTTCAAGGTCAGCCTCCAACTACCCAAAGGCTGTATCTCCCATCAAACTTCACCGATAAAGACCGTTCCAAGTACAAGCTCGAGAAGATTGCAGAGAAGGAAGCCCAGATACAAATTGCAGAAGCTCATGACGCTTTGCGCCGACTTCGCAATGCCCTTGGATTGAAAGCCCTCTTACTCCAAAGTCAAAAAAAACACGTTCGAGGGTATGAGCAAAATACCAAGGCCAGGGGATCTGTAGTCATTGCAGAAAAGGGTATCAAGAGACAAGCAGAAGCCTACAGACGAGCTTGGAATGCAATTCGCTATCTTGACGTGGCGGTGGGACCGAACGAGCCAGCCGGTGATCTTCGGCCACTTCTCAACGGGGACATTGTACCCCTCCGGGAGTTCAGCGATGATAGACGATATGTCGGAGACGATGAAGGAATTCCGTGGATTTGGAGGTTGGTAGGCATCAATGGGACTGAGTGTGAAGCGGAGAAAGGGGTGATAGGGACAGTAAATTCATGGAATAACGAAGGTGGGTGTGTATCGCCCGATTGAAAGTGGCATGGTGCTTATATAATCCAGTCGTCCGGCTCGCATGGTTACATGCCCGGGCCTCACGCGACCGATGGTGGGAGGAGGTCACACTGTTACAGGAGGAGCTGAGGCGAGTTGGGGCAAGCTTTACTTACAGGCAATTGGAGTGGTCAAGTATAGCTGATGCTGCCAACGTCGATGGGGAAAACGAGACGCGCGTTACACGTGGAGCCAGGGCATACGCGCTGCGGCAAGCTGCCGTTTACGAATACCTTGCATCAGATGCACAGCAGCGCTATGAAGAGGCTACAAAACCATACAAGCCAAAGTTGTTTGGAACGATCCTTGAAGGAAGTGCGAATTACAAATGAGATCGGCCTTACTAGTGTAGAAGCTGTAAACAATAGGACTATATGTATGATAAAAGAAACTACTCGAGCGACTACATTATCGTACGAGTTGTACATCAGAGTGATCTTATGCGTCCAAATACATTGCCTGGTAAAGCATTGACACCGAGCCAAGACCTAGATGCTGGCGCTTTGATTGTGCATCAGCTCACAAGGACTCCGCGAAGCCCTAGAGACGTACCAATCGGCAGAATGAAACGATAGCCCCTTCCCAAAAGCTGACACGACATCAACTAGACTTCTCCTCTGGTTCTGTGTAGTGTACGATTTGGGTTTGGCTGGTTTGAGCGCATGGGATCTCTATGGGGGGCGAATTTGAGTGTGGCATCATTATACATGGATGGTAAAGTACTAGTGGTGATCGTACGCACAAGAATCCTGTCCTGATAGATGGGGAACTCCACTCTGATCTAGCTTATGGTGACTGGCTAAGGAGTCTTCAAGTGCTTGAACGTTGACGCTTGAAAGAAGCTGAGTGCTGTGAAGATCAGTTTAGTTCAAAACCGTGCTTGGGAGTGCCATTAGGAGCTCGCAATGCGGCCAGGATCAAACAAGCTCAGTCTGCAAGCTGTAAAAGGGCGACGTCAGTACAACGACAAGTGCAAGGTTCTCTGTCCGATGAAAGCGAGTGGGTGAGTAACTCAACACCTTGACCGAGGCACTCACGGGTTTGGGGGGTTTGGAAGCCATCTTGGTCTACCAACACTGTGAGGTACAGGTAGCTCCAGTCGCAGTTGGGAAACCCATGAAAGGGATGAACAGAGTGGCTCAGGGGATGCACGAGCAGAGCGAAAGGTTACAGTTCAATTCCACATCGGCGTCTGGCTGCTGACAAAGAGCGGACAACGGCGCCGAGAATTCCATGGCAGTGAGTGACAGGGACCGATAAATTGGATTTTGCAGGGGCTACTTGGACATTACAGGCGCTAACTACTTCTGACCCATCTGATTAATATACGACTCTAGCTCCTTCACCATCTCTCCAACGGTCTCAGTTCGAGCCTTCGTGTACCTCTTGAGATACCGCGCCCAATCGCGAGGGTGCTCCTCGTATAACATAATGCGAACACCATCAGCAAACTCTGGCGCGACATCAAATCGTGTACACCAAACCCCCTCAATAGCCTCCTTCAAACCCTTATACTGAGCAAAGGGTACCCAGTCTTCGATATCACCCTCATCGCCATACCCATCTTCCTCGTCGACAGGCTCTTCGTCATCCAAAATTGTGAGATCGCGTGCTGCCGGCACTAGGGAAGGAACCGGAGCAACGGAAGGGAGGGCACGGGGCTGAAACCAAATGACTGGTGAGAGGGCGAAATTGATTGTTTGGGGCGTGAGAAAGGGAGAAGGCGGGGTCATCGTTGCGCCTTCGTGAAGGATAGCGAAGATGGCAGGGACCAGCTCGGGGCTAAATCGGATGGGGAGTGGCGCATCTGACCACTTTGCGGGGTAGAAGCCTCCGTTGTTAGCCCAGAGGCTGAGGTCCCCCCTAGAGGAGTTATACTGCCTGCGACGCTCGGCCTTGAATGTACTCTCATGGGCTTGAGCCGCAAATGCAATGACCTGGGCTGAAATGCCATCGACGAGACTCTTGCCCGAAGGCATCGAGTGAATCGCGCGCGAATGGTAGCGGATTTGGTGGGCCTTGTCATCAGCGGAAACCGCCTCGAGAACGATGGTGCAGTCAGTGACACCGTCCAAAAGAATGCACTGGTAATAACAGTATATAGGTCAACATCAACAACAGTGTGGCTGACGATTTCAATCTTGACTTACCAGTTTGTGTATAATTGTACCAACGTAGTCGAAAAATTTAGTCCTCTCCGTGTTCTTCGCCCAGTAAAGTCCGACATGGGGGGCGCTGGAAGGGCTTGGGTCAGGTTCGTCCAGTACCATCGCAATCGCAGTAAGCAGCATCGCGCTAGCTGCATTGAGAGGTGGCAGGGACCAAGCGGACTGAGTAATGTGCCCTTGGGTCGTGGAAACCGGCGGGTGTTGGATAAGAGTGGTTGGAAAGCGAGTGGGCCCACCGTTAGGTTGCAGATGACGGCCGCTGACGGTGGAGGCCGAAGGGGAAACAAGAGGAGACTGCTGGGTCGACTGGAATGTCCGGGATGGAGTTTTAGGAATAGTGGATGTGCGGTTGACACGAAATCCGCGACCGTTCTGAGGAGAGGGAGACTGCATTGGAGTTGGGGAGGTGAAATCGATTGCTGGGTAGGAATGAAAGCGTTGATTTCGCCGATGCTGGGCTTGTCTCAGCCCGCTTTTGAATTCCATGAAATGAACGCTCGCTGCACAAGTGATATGGTTGCCATGTTCATTTGTAGGGCGCCAGGGTGCTCACGCACCCTAGCGCTATTTGGATTGGTTACCTAAAATGAAATAAGTGCCCCGCCACATCACTCTCCCTTCCCCGAATCGCGATTTACTTTCCCTGATCCCCAAGGCTCTTAGACAATGTCATCATCAGCTCTGGAATATAGCAGTGATGTTCAGTTAGAGGACTTCGAAAGTGACTGCGACGGTGAAACCTTCCGTGAAGACCCACAGGCCAAAGGGAGCAAGTCATCACCCATTCCTGTGGACCGCGAATGCACCCCGCCTCCCTTAGGGTAACGATTACCAGCTTATGGTACTTTTAATACAGCGCTAAATGCATTCATTGTAGCGTAATACTCCGATATAAGGGGTACCTTGATTTCAACCATGAAGTATGTCAATCAGACCTCAGGGCACTGCAAGAGGGTCAGGAGCTGAACGATCGCATTGTGGATGTGTTATTGGCGTACGTACATCCAGCCTGCTGATCTCCCAGATAGGCAACTCACTGATTGTAATTACTTTAATAGGATGGCTCATGCCCAGCTGACTGAAGACCAGCCCCTCGTGACTGCAGACGTCCTCGTACTCCCGACGTCTTTTGGGGAGGCTTTGCTTAGCGCAGTTGGTCAGAAGACCTCGGTCACAGAAATTACGCGTGCAAGCCAGCGAATAGCACGGTACCATGAGAGATTTTGGAAGTCCAGGCTAATTCTCGTTCCGCTGCAGCATCGCCGGCACTGGATACTTGCTGCGATTATGAATACTCACCTTGCTTGTGATGCGAATCTGGTGAAGCCACCCTCTCAGGTCACTCACCGAAAGGATGATCGACCCGATACAAACCCGTTTTGTATCTTGGTCTTTAACTCTCTGCGGAAGGCTTTGGCGGTGACGCCCATAGTGGATCTTCTAAAGGAATTCCTGAGACATATTTGGTCAGCGATTCGGGGGGGAGTTCTGGAGTACTTCGACTCGCACCTTGTCAAGGTACGCATTCTTACTGCCTTGGATCGTGCCTTAGACTGACAAGGAAACGAGCTCATTAGTGTCCCCAGCAGCTTGATGGAGTAAGCTGTGGGCTATACGTGGTTGGCGTTGCCGAAGCAGTGATGCGAGGAGGTGTAGCTGAGCGTGTCCGTCGATCTGCTCAGGTGAGGCAACGATCTCACTTTGTCGATTCGATAACACGCTAACATCTGTTGGATACTAGGGAATTCGTACCCTTACTCATTCTGAATTCGATGACGTTTTTAAGCCGGTCGAATTAGCAAGCACTGCATTTCGGCAAATGAAAGTCAGTCTCTTGCAACAAGAGGCATCCTTATTCGATTGTGTACAGCGGTTGCATGGCCATGGTGCGCTTTAGAGTTCCTTCGTCTTAGTCCGCAGCTGCATGTAATTTTCCATCAATCACAATCGTGCTTGTGACATCGCCTATGGGCATTTACTCGCGAAGTCGTGCTATTTCCGTTAAAACCACCGTGCCATTTCCGGTTTCGTGAACCACCTCTTCCTGCACCTTGCCACAGTACCAGCCTTCGTATCCCACCTATCGGCCAACCTCTTCAGCCTTTCTCCGACTTTTTTATATACTACAACGAGCCTATTTCTCCATGGAATCTCCCAAGCAGGTCGAGCTTGACGAGATTGAAAACGACCCCGAAGCCGATGTTCACTCCGACTCTAGTGCCAGCCCCACCCCTCCCTCCATTCTACAGACCCCTCTCCCTCATTCACGCCCCATATCCGGTATCAAGAAGCCACCTTCCATCCCATCTCTAGTCAAGAAACGACAGCGGAGCCCAGAAGTGCCGGTCGGGGGCTTGAGAGGTCCGCGGCTCTCAAATTCTGGCCAGTCTTCAAACGAATCAAAACGACCACGAACAGACCGCCCCTCATGGATTCGCCCCGTTCCATCAAGCTACCTGAGCCCTCCGACTTCAGCTCCCCCTCTTCCAGCTCAATCTGTCGCACGACAAGGCTCAGGCTTCCGCGAAACAGACACTCGCTGTGAGTATCGCCTCGAACCTGATAATCCCAATGCTTTCTATCTGTGTGAATGTCTCTGACACCGCCCTTGTAAATTAGCCTTGAATCAACCTCACAATAACTCCCCGTTGGCATCCCAAGGTCTGGAGGCAACGAGGTCAATTCCAAGATGGCTTCGTCGGCACTGAACTTGATCCCTGATAGGTTTTCGCCTCTACCAGTTACCGACGGAACCAAAGGAAACGTTCTCTCCTCCAGTTAGATCTAATGGACTGCCTGGTACGGATTGATCTCCCAAATATATTTAGAAGTACTAACAGATATTGTTCTAGCGAACGATGGTGCTAGCGATGATGACGATGAAGCTGACGCCGAAGTAGTGCTTCACGGTCCAGTCGAGCAAGAGAGCTTGTTCTGGACTCCTTTGGCATCACCAAGCCTGCCGAAAGATGGTGAAACAGATCAAGCCGGAGCATGCATGCAGGATCCAAAATCCGACTCGGAGACATGGGAAGGCATTGCGCCATCTAGTATGTTCTTTTGTCTTCACTTCGTTGATTCCCCTATTCTAATCGTAGCCGCACTCATTAAAGGTGATGCGGAACGTGAATCATTAAGCTCCACCTCTCATCCTCCAACTCGTTCTCAGCAACGTCGTCAATCTCCGGAGGAAGACAAGGCCGACGAGGTGAAGCGAGGCCAAACACAGACTGCGGCTCAAGTCAGCATCGCGAGCAAGTTGGTAGGAAGCCACGGTACCGGTAGTGAGAGCGAAGACACGGATGCAGCTGCCGTTCGACGTATCCTTAAGGCCCGAGGTGTAACACCGCTGCGTGATGACAGCGGAGAGTTCGGTCTTGCTGTCGAAGCCCCAGAGGCGTATGGAGGATGTAAGTCGTACCCCCGCTATTAAGTTCATAGGCAGCTGATTATTGCGATCATCAGATTCCATCCGCTTTTATCCAGAGCGTGACCAGCCTCTCCAGATTCCAAGCGGAGAACTGACGGAGGAGGCTTTTACCCTTCGGTGGCTTGGTGAGAGACCGACACTCTTATACGTACTACGAAGATCGATTCTAACGTATTGTATTGTTTCAGGAATCTCCGCAGATGATATCGTAATCGTCAAAAATTATGAACACGCTATGCATCGCAAGATGCCGCCAGCATGCCGCGACGTAATCAAGGGCACTATCAGAGCGAACTTTGATCAGGAAGTTCATCGTTGGCTAGCTTGCCGGGTCAAAGTGCTCTCCGAGTTTCCGGAACGCTCGGCTGAAAAGGCCGACTTCATCAACTCTGTTGTTGCAGAGTTTTTCTACCGGTTCGCGGACCTTCACCCAAGCAATCTCTTTCTCAAGGACGAAGCCATGGAGAGGATATACGTGGACAAAATCAAGTCATCGTTGAGGTCCCGGGCTAGCGATCTCAAGGCAAAGCAACAAGATCCTTCGGTGTCGATTCAGAAGGACGTCGTCGCTGCTTTTAACCCGTTCTTGGATCGTCTCCTCCACTCGAATACGCCCACACGACCAGCCGATATGTTTTTCGAAGAGGATGGGGTTCGCGAACTCACCAAGCCGCTTTGGGACGAGCATTGGGCCGACTTGAAGCCTGATTTCATCGAATCAGAAGGCTCGGAGGAAGCTGCAAATCGGTTCCGGATTTCATCGTACATGGCATGGAGGAATTGGTTCTTTTTCGAATCGGGATTCGTACCAAAAGACGTTCAGGAAGCCTATATTAAGGCGGCGGGTTCTCAAGACAAGTCTCAAAGCCTTAGCGCAGCCGAAATTTTCAAGAAGGGACTTCCTTTCATCAATAATCTATTGTACGAGTTCTCGAAACGGACCGGAGTACCTTTTCTGCTTCTCATGACGTGGGTTGACGAAGAGCATACTGGTCAGGTCCGGACAATGCTGTAAGAGGGTTGCTCTTTCTCCTTCGCTTACATCCTAACCTTCCTACCTCTGAACAGACAGCTGGGTCGCGGACAAGCATCAACAGATATATCGGATTTCCGTAATTCTGGTCCCTTCGTTGACGCCGACCTTTTACCCCGCTGGAGGGCATGGACAAGTGATGTTTTTGAACGTGCGCCCGAAATGTCCTTGTATCGAAATGTAACCTATTCTCATTTAGACTGAAATTTCCGTAGTCAACAACGACGTTACTCATGTGACGTACGAGCATATAACTTCGGATGAGGCTGCAGGCTGCTCAGAAGGCACCGCACCAGAAATAGGCGGATATATAGGAGCAATCGACACCAGCACCGAGGTCAAAATGGCCAAGGCCAGGAATGATCTTCTTAAATATCTGGCCGAGCGTTGGAGTAGGTACATACCCCTCGGTTTTCGTTCCCTTTCTTATCGTTTCCCTGAATCAGGTAAAGCCAACAATCGCCAAAGGGTCAATCACGACCAAATGCAGCTGGACATCAACGACAAGGTACCCAAGTCTCGGCTTCCTAAAGGGATGCGCAAAATCGAAATTGAACGCGTTCTCGCTGACGGTGCCTCTGTCGTTGAAACTGTGGACCGGGAAGTGGTGATTCCCTACGCCAAAATCACTACTATGCCGACGCAAGACTTTCTCGCGTGGCTGCATCACTTTGCAGATCCCGAAATTCCACCAGAAAACCAGTTCTACTTCTCCGCCGAGCTTCGCCGAGCCGAACAGGCAGGAGTGACGATGCCAGTCACCGTCCAAGCTGCGCTGGCGTGGCCTCCTAAACCGGATGAAGGTAGCACCGCCACCTCCGACGATGTTCATCGAGGCAGCAAACGAAATCAGGACACCGCACCCCCCAAGAAGCAAGCCAAGATGTCAAAGGGCAGCAAAGCAAGAAGCCGATCGGACCTTAGTAAGCCAACGTTAAAGCGAAAGAGGAAGTCTCACGACCAGAGTGATGACGACGAAGATAGCGAAGAGGTCGAGAACTTTGTCCTGCCGGAGTCGGACGAGTTGGACGATCTGTCCGACGCCGACTTAGCTGTAGTGCCGACCACTGGAAGCCGGAAGAGTGAGAGGATCAAATTGAAGGAGAAGCCGGGAGTCCAGGAGCCACGAGCTGGCGGCAACGAGGCCGACGCTCTAATGCCATCTGTGGCTTCGGAAAACAATGGCCAGGAGGAACTTCGCAGCGGCATAGCACAGAGAGACCGCGACTTTCTTTCGTCTATTAGCATCAGGACACCCGCTCGTCGCGTTCCTGGCGTCTTTTCTTTATCTCCCGCGGTTGACCCTCTTGACTCTTCGAGTGCTAGCCGGGTGAGTGAGACTTACACGTCATGAAAAGCACTGTTTCTCATAACTCAACTTTTAGGTCACAACATCGCTCGCAATGGCGAAATCCAACCTCCAAAACCTTCCTCTTCCTCAATTTACTTGTAATAACGGGAGGACGAGGATGTCAGGTCCAGAGACAGTCTTCGATGTGCTGAGCCTTCTGACGATGCTTGACCTTATTTTTCCACACCGTCCTCAACTCGTACGTCTCATTGTGTGTTAGAGCGTATTCGACCCTGATCACTCTGAACTTACAAGGATCATCCACGTCTCTGTGACAAGACGCTCTCCGTGGAGTCGCGAGATCCCGCGCTTGTCTCAGCCGTATCCGAGCAGGTTTGGAGCCCTCTAAACGATCCCAATCTCCCAATCCCAATGGCCACAACGGTTCAACGTCTTTGCACCCGATACCCAGACTACGCAAATGACACATTTGACACAGCCGGTATATGGATGAGGGAGGCATTAACAGTTCTTCGGCAGCGCAACTTCCTTTCAGGGGAGAAAGAAGCGTGTACGGCAACTCGGGTCTTTTCGATACTGTGCCGTTATATTGTTTTCATCGGCCGGCAGCCTCGTCAAATCTACAACGTACAAAGTCTGGTTAATGCGGTCGCTGAATGGGGAACGGCTCTCGTTACCCTTACCTACGCCGTGCATACAACCCAAGCCTCCCTTCTTCGATATCCCGATTACGAGCCTGAACATCCGCTTACGCAATTCACTGCTATTCCAACGCTTCTATCATCATTCCTGAAATCTCTTTATAGATACATCTCGACCAGAGAGGTAAGTCTCTCCATTTTCGTCTCAGATACGTAGCTCACGGGCTTTATCAAAAGTACGCTTTGCAGGATCTGGCAAGCGGGGACTTTCTCTTTCTCGACCTGGCTAGACCGCCTTGTTTTTCCCTATTCCAGCCTAACGACCGATGGTTCTCCGTGCACCCAAACAAGGATATCGAATCTCGGATTCACAAGTTTCTCTTCAATCGTCTAGAATACAATAAGAATGCGTTCCATGACCTGGCCATTATCAGGCAAATGGAGCTCCTTACTGTCATCTGCGCTTCGCACAATTGGACGTCTCGAGAAATGAGCGAAGCCGATTGGATCTCGTGGATGCGTTACCTCAATTCCTGTATTTTGCAAAAGCCTCACGGAGACAATGGTCAGTTTTCTCAGATACCAGTTTCCACCGGAGATTGACGCCTCTAATTTCAGACCAAAACTCCGGGGTTCAGCAGAGCTCTGGTAAGCGATTATCATCTCGGAATTCTGCAATGTCTCCTACACTGTTAACCCGAATCTATCTATCCTCACCTTATAGCTCGAGAGCAGGAAATCGTTGCCGAACTTCAACCAGACAACAGGGAGACGGATGCCATCGTGTCCGCTCGGCAAACGGTCTCCAAAGCCCCTCGTTCTCAACCATCGGTCCGAGGATCCTCGACTAAGGCGCGTGCCGGGCAGTCTCTGGAGGACTTCCCCGTAGACACAAGCCGTACCGCTTCACCCACGCCGTCCACCGCGGTCGAGATGGTGATATCGAGGCCGGTCGAAGAAGACGCACCCACAGCAGTTCCATCCCGAAAGACTCTGGGCGACGAGTCTAGCTCCTCTCTCCCACCGACTGCCCAAGTAGCGCTCCTCGAACTTAATTCTGCACCGCCTCTTCCCGCCAGTGCCTCTGCTGGCCCATCTTTCTGGCGGCCTGGAGATAGAGCGAAGGTTGCTATCAACAAGAAGATGCGAGATATAGAGTTCTTTCTCCAAGACGGCGCCCTTCGAATGCGTGACTCAAGTACGGGCAATGTGCTTACCGATCGCCAGAAGAAACCGAAGGAAGACCTACCTGAATTCGACCGGAATCTCCTCTACCGCCGTCTAGAGCCCTCTCCGAATGTGCCGCAAGATCTCGCTCCTGGACTGGGATCATCATCAAAGGGGAGTATAATAAAGGATAGGGACCCAGATAATGGTACGTCTAGGTCTTCTGCTTAGATTGGTCTTATTATAATAGATGCTTTCTATGAAGCAGGAACACGTAGGGAGACCAGAAAAACTGCTGCTCAGAAGAACCCAGAGGGCGAGAGACGGTTAAGAAGTCATTCTGAACGCCGTGCCACGAACGGCAAAGGCCCCGGCGCGCCGAAGGGGAGGTAAACCCCCGATCCTCGCGAGCCCCCAGGCATTCCGCGATTCACGTAAAATATTCCTTGTATATTCCGATCTACTCTGGTGTAACTTATTTTAGTTGACTCGAAGTGGAGAACACGATTCCATCTCCCGGCCAAAATCTTGTGAGCAAGACGTAGAAGCACGCAATCAGACTGAGTTTTCGAAGGCCATGGCCAGTTTAGTGTGACATAAGAGGACTTTGGGCGAAAGCAATGCGAGGGGTGCCAGAACGAAATGATGCGGAGTCTGCCGCGCAAATCTTACGCTGGAAGTGCACTCCTAGTATTTGAGAGGTAGGGTCCGACAAAGGTTTACGTGGAGGTCCTCAGCTAAAATTCACGCGGGCGCCTCCCAGGTAGCGTGCACGCGGAGGAGTCCCAGTGAACTTTGTGTGGGGGCATGCACATACGTACATGTTAGCTGAGGATCCCCAGTATATTTTGTCTGGAAGCTTGCAGACCCATGTTCGCTGGGGCTTGTTGGACAGTGCGGGACGGACATACGGTCGCCAAACCTTGCAGGTCAACAGCAACATCAGCACTCCGAGTTCCCTTGGATAACCGACGTCCGCTCGGAACCGCCTCAATGCGGCAATCTCAAGTGCAAAGTGAATGGACGCCTCCACGCAAACTTTGGTTGGCGGGACTCAACACCGAAACCGTATGGGAATCGCCAGATCCAGTTTACGTGGCAGCCGCCGAGCAAAAGCGGTGTGAACGCCGCCATCTAGAATTAACCTGACCCCCGCCTTGAACTAGGTGCTCCGAACGAGGCCACATAAAACTCCTGCGAAGATCCCTAAGGACTCTCTACGTGGAGCACTCTAGATAGACCCTACACTGAACATCCTCGGAGATGGGTTAGATGACGACTTGTCGTGGAGGCGTGGTTTGTTATTGTACTCATTAGGGTCTCGTAGAGATGTAAAAACTCCATTATAACGGCTGTTTTTAGTCTCAGAATCCGAGATTAGGTTGCTAGTCAACTGGCACCCGAACTGCCGCCCCGGCGCTGAATTGCGTACCTTCCCGTGTAGATAATCTAAGCTGTGTTGAGCGTAAATAGTAACGAGATCGATAGTAAGGTCCATTTATTTAATACAATGCCGTAGGATATATCCCACAGAATACGAAATCCGGTACCAGGAGCCGTCCAAACCTAATTTTCCTGGCGCCGCTCAGTGACGCAGTTACCTGGGTATCTCCGTTCACATTTGAAGCTCTAATCAAAAATCCTCTGTAACCGATTCCAAATAGTACGGCAGCTCGGAAAAGAGCCTCGCAAGTTAGCAAGGTGGCTGAGCTCAACTTCCGAAGGAAGAATGCACCCACGAGTTCGTACATTTTTGTGGGACGATTTACTGTGAGATCCATCACTCTACACTTCCTGAAAAGGCTTCAGAAATGTCTCGAATATAATCACTCTGGCGAGAGTCCCTCCCGGTTTTTATTTGAGAGTCACAGTCTAGATCCGAAACAAATTTTTGCTGGTGAGGTGGCCAGGCATATCCGAGACTTTTCCTTGCTGACCCTGACCAGCGTTATCCGAAACTTGGGCATGGACACTCCACGAATATCCGGGATAAGTCGTTCAATATAGGTGAGCTTACCGTGATATGATTAGGCCACCACTTAGCTGTACGATCTCAACACGAAGCTCGGTCAAATTCTCGACGCTCC
>WSUI01000777.1:3409-16507 GCA_019633595.1 Tulasnella sp. UAMH 9824
GCCCTTTGGATTCTCGCTGATGTACATCGGCTTCGAAGCGAGTACGAGAAGGCCATTCAGGCCTACTCCGAGGTACTGGAAACCCGCACCAATTTCGGCGACAGAAAAGGCACAGCCGACGCTCTGTTGGCTCTCGCGGATACCCACCGACTTCGAAGCGAGTACGACGAGGCCATCAGGTTTTACTGCGACCTCTTGAGAATGTCCGATATCTTCTGGTTCAGCTTCAAACGATGCAGAGACATGGTTCTTCGGGATCTTGCTGATGTGCATCGGCTTCGAAGACATCGCGATGAGGCCTTACCAGTATCTACCAACACCCTGAAATTCAGTACTCTCCTTGGCACCAGAGAAGGCATAGTCAGCATTCTTGTGGAGCTAGCCAAAGTTCATCGACTTCGAGACGAGTACCAAGAGGCCATCTCGCTCTACTCCGAGGTCTTGGAAATTCGCACCGATCTCGGCGACAGAAAAGGCAGAGCCGACGCCCTTTGGATTCTCGCTGATGTACATCGGCTTCGAAGCGAGTACGAGAAGGCCATTCAGGCCTACTCCGAGGTACTGGAAACCCGCAGCAATCTCGGCGACAGACATGGCACAGCCGACGCTCTGTTGGCTCTCGCGGATACCCACCGACGTCGAAGCGAGTACGACGAGGCCATCAGGTTTTACTGCGACCTCTTGAGAATGTCCGATATCTTCTGGTTCAGCTTCAAACGATGCAGAGACATGGTTCTTCGGGATCTTGCTGACGTGCATCGTCTTCAAAGACATCGCGACGAGGCCATACCAATATCTATCAACACCCTGAAATTCAGTACTCTCCTTGGCACCAGCGAAGGCATAGCCGGTATTCTTGCGGAGCTCGCCGGAGTCCATCGACGTCGAAACGAGTGCGAAGAGGCCATCCAAGTGTACTCCGAGGTCTTGGAAATCTCCACCGATCTCGGCGACAGGAAAGGCATTGCCAACGCTCTGTGGGGTCTTGCTGATGTGCATCGACTTGGAGGAGAGTACGAGGAGGCCATCCCGCTCTATTACAAGGCTCTGGGAATATTTACCGACATCGGCGACAAATACGGAAAAGCTGCTGCTCTTTTGGGCCTTGCCGCTATGCGCCATCGCGGGGGGGATGATGATGGTGACGATCTATGCCAACTCGTCGCAGAAATTTTCGAGCCGTCTCGCAGATTAACCGATCCCGCTTCGGACGATGAGCGGCTGCTTACACTACGAATCAGGGTCTGCAAATGGCTGGTGGGAAGATTAAGGAGCTTGGCATCAGATTTGAACAATGGGATGCCAACATGGGCAGCGTCCGACCCCGAGGTTTCGCGCCAAGAGGCTCAAATCGGTAGCGTAGACAAGAGTCCATCCAAGATTGACGCTCGAGAAGGTGAGCTTCTCCTGGCACTCTGAGCATTATCCTACTAGGAAAATGCAATGCTTATCGCTACTGTTGCGATGGAAACATGTTTAAGCCTGCAGTAGGTTGAGCTATGCGCCGTTGTACTGAACGATTTGCAACTTGAGCCAAGCGATCCATCACTAGTTCGAATGAAAATCCATAATTTCTTTTGAATACTGTCGACAATGCGTCGAGGAAGCGCCAAGTCCTTTCCGCGTACCGTGATATGGGCTCCGCTGTGCGGCAGCGGGAGGGCAACGTCATTTTCACCACGAGCTAAGATGTGATATAATACAGTACACGCAGAAACAGTCGCCTAATTCTGAAGTGGAAAAGAAAAGTGTCACCAGGGTCGACTCTGAGGACAGATCGGATTCCACATTATAGTTGCTTACCTCGGGTATCCTAAACACTGTAATCTCCTGCTGCTTAAAGTAGCGCCTGTTCTCTTCGTTCACTAATACAAGATTCAAGTAGTACCATGTGCTGAACCTTTTGTTAACGTCTCTGAACTTTGGCGTTAATTCGGAACAGCCGAGGAACGGTCGGATTGGGATTGTTTCGCCTAGATGAAGCAGGGAGGTGTGTATAAATAAGAGCGGGACGAGAGAAGAAAGCGAGGAGAAACGACGTACCTCTCACTGGAGCAACGTCCATGATCTCAAACTTGGTTATCGTTTCGCTTTTATTATACTGATTCGGCACAGCTCCGGTAGTCTCCCGTCGAATGATGGATAGTGCCATGTGCTTGATCTTGATCCGAACGAGCAGAAAGTAGATTTTACCAACTATCACATCCTTGAGGTGGTATCTAAGAGGGCAGCCAGTTGAGCAATCCATAATCATAGGGGAAAGGGGAAACATACTTCGACTTGTAATACTCGAACCCGATATGGAGGCAATCCTCGATACCGACTTCCATTTTAATCGAGTTGTTGCTAACAGGCGGCATACGGTAGGAATGGACCCAGAGATCCCTCTCTTTCACCACGTCGGCCAAGCGACGAGCTATAGTAACTCGGACAAAGTATCTGCGGTATAAGCTCTCAGCTTCCCGTGAAACTTTCACATCGAGGTGAAAAGGAGAACCTTAGCCCCACATTAATGCCTTGATAGCTCTCGCACTGCTTCTCGACGTGCTTGAAATTGAAGTCGAACGTTTGAGCTTGTCGCATTTCTCCAGGGGCAGCGAGTTCTTGAGATAGGGAGAGGAACTCGTAATGGTTGCCCCGGTCGTAGAAGAGTTCTAGTCAGGGGTTCATTATATCCAGGTTAGTACGGACTTGAGGTATCATGATACGAACCCTACCAATCGTGCCCACAAATTCGACTTTGATTCCGTCGTGAACGACCACCCCCAAATGAACGACGACCTTCGTGACGGTTTGACCCCCAGCGCCGCCGCCGCTGCGTCAGCCCACCTTGATGCAAACCACAGCGACGAACGACGGAGGTGAGGGCATCGCGACACGGGGTATGCTTCTTTCCTATCCTTCTCCAATTTTACCTCCGCTTGTTTTCGGTTCTCCCTCGCCTTCGAACCGGATTTCGACGTCGACTGGTAGGGCGGAGAAGTGGGATGCCATTTCTTTCCCTTCTGAGCGGGGCCATGAGGACGGTGAGGAAGAGATGGGCTTGAGCGGCTGAGAAGTGCGGATGGATTGGTGTTGGGTGGATCCGAAGGAAAGGGTGCAGCGGTCAGGATTGCAATGTTGACGGTTCGACGGAGATGTCCAGGAATTACCATCACAGTCACTCAACGCTCTTCCTCAACCGCCTGAAGAAACACTCCTATCAGTAATTCAGAGCGGAGAAAGAACAAAAGCCACAACGGAGAAGAAGTCACCCGTAACCAGGATGAATGCAAACCGGGTGCGGTCTGAATCGCTCGAAGGACAAGCTGTTGCACAGTGCGAAACCCGTGCTCTCCCTGTCCGCCAACGAATGCAAGGCGTGAACATCTACATGTTGTTCAAGCTATTGACTGACGCGATATGACCGTCTGTAGATACGAGGGAAATCCAAATCTCGTGCTCCGAGGATATGGTCCGCACACCGACCCTCAGGTACTCCAATGAGCAGGAGCGAACCTTTCGCCTCCCCCCTCGCCATCGCTCGATTCCTCTAGACAACCAACGGGTCCCATTGTCCTCGACGGTCGTCAGTCACCTAACTCCCAACCTCCATTCGCTAAGTCTAGTAATGGCGAAACCCCACAACGAGCCAGGCCACCCTTGACTCTCACCTCTCCCTTCCCTCGTTGTACCATCAACAACACTCGTTCAACCCCGGCGGATTTCACTACCCACCCGCCGCAAGAGTCAACGTCCATCTCATCCACTCCTCCCCTCACTCTTTCCTCTTCCCGCCTGCGACATCCGAACGGGAGGCTTCGACGTGCAACTTTACCGTGAACCAGATCCCTCTGGTGCAGTTGTGACATGAAGCACCGGATGTCCGAATGATTCTGAATCGGCTACACTGTGCGTCAGTCGAGACAGGGAGTCCGCTGAACATGAGGATCGTATCCGTGGGGTCGGTCCCCAAAACCTGCACAGACAGCCAAGCGGGATTCCGAATGTCCGTATCAGATCGCCAGCCCGCAACGTCGGACACCTCTTTATATAACAGCTACTCGACATGGACAAGGAGAAATTGGCGGTCCTCAGCTTCGCCACTGCGTAGGTTTCATTACCGGAGTCCAGAACCCCTCAGCGTGAACGTTCAGCATCGGCCCCCGCTCCAACCTCTTTCACTTTCTTAGTCCCGAGCTGTTCTACTGCATGACAGACGTCTTTGTCATCGTTTTCACCCCTCACAAAGCAAGTCGAGAATTTTGCAAGGAGTCAACGCAAGTGTGGCCATAGAAATCTCCTACGACCTTCGGTCTGCCAGGAAGGAGGCAATGTCGAGCAACTCATCGGAGGCGTTGTCTCTCACCAACATTTCCGTGATCATCGCTGATAGCAGGAACTCCCCTACATGGCTTAGCTTAGATAGGTTCGTGCCGTTCCCTCCCTCAACTCCGACTTGTGCTCATAGATATCCACCTTTAGCTCATCTTGGTTCCTGACCGGCACCGTTCCCGCCAGCAACGCGGGCATCAACGAGACGTCGACGTTGAACGTTGCCCTCCTGTTTCAGAACGCCAGCACCTCGAACCCTTTCTTCTTCGCCAACGCAATGATTCCCCATCCTCATCTACCCTTATACCCTTGCGTTCTCTGGCACATTGAATGTCACCCTCTCCGACAGCCTTCAAGCTGGCGAGTTCATTTCCGTCGACTTGTCAAGATGGATTTCGAGAAACGGTACCCCACCGTCCACTCCAGCCTCGATAATGCGGCGTGTCCCGTCGCGGATACGTTGTATTGCGACGGCCCGTCGCATTCGCCGAAGGGCTCCATGCCTACGACGGTGTCAAGCTAGGTCGCAAGCGGATGCATGATGAAATTTTCGGTGGAGGACATGAATACGGCAGTTACGTCCACCGGTCAGCTAGACCTCGTGTTTCCCTCCGTGCTGTTTGGAAACGGAACCTCAAAGCCATCTAACGGAACGGAACGGCAGCTATGCCCTCCCGCGAGGTGGAATCATCGCTCTCTCTTGGAGTTGCTGGCTTTGCACGCGCTCCCCTGGGACAGAAGGAGGAGAGCCGATGTTCTTTGGAGTGTTGCTGAAACGCATTGGCTTCGAGACCCATACGGGAAGGGTATCCCGCTCTACTGCGAGGTCTTGAAATTCCTCACCGACCCCTGGGACAGAAAGAAGAAAGTCGATACTTTGTGGAGTCTTGCTGAAACGCATCGGCTTCAAGACGAGTACGACCAAACCATCTTGCTCTACGCCGAGGTCTTGAAAATCCTCACCGAACCCAGTGACAGAAAGAAGAGAGCTGGTGCTCTGTGGGGTCTCGCTGAAATACACCGGCTTCGAGATTAGTACGACAGGGCCATTCCGCTCTACTCCGAGGTCTTGGAAATTCTCCCCGACAGCTGGGACGAAAGGGAGAGCGCTGACGCTGTGTGGGGCCTCGCGGAGGTGCACCGACTTCAGGACGAGTACGACAAAGCCATCTTGCTCTACGCCGAGGTCTTGAAAATCCTCACCGACCCCTGTGACAGAAAGAAGAGAGTCGATGCTTTGTGAAGTCTCGCTGATGTGAACCGACGTCGAAGCCAGTACGACGACGCCAGCTCCGAGGCCTGGGCAGTCCATCCAAGACCGAGGTTCGAGCAGGTGGGAACGCTCTAGGCGCTAGTGCTGCCGCGATGAAACAGATCTAAGCCCGCAGTAAGCCTGCCGATGCATCTTTGTATTGAAATATTTGCCACTTGAGCCAAGCAATGTATCACTATTTCGAATTCAAATTTATACCACCTTCCAGATGCTATGGAAGATACATCGAGGAACGTGATGGAGGTTCCGCCGTGTAGCAGCTATCGGGCAGCGTCGTCTTCACCACTGATACAATGCAAGTCCACAGACAAACAGTCGTCTAATTCTGAAGTGGAAAAGAAAAGTGGCACCAGGGTCAACTTTGAGGGCATGTCGAATTCCACGTTACGTTGCTCACCTCCGGTATCCTACACACCGTAATCTCCTGCTGGGTAAAGTATCGCCTACTCTCTTCGTCCACTGAAGCAAGGCCCAGATTATACTTGACGCTGAATTTTTTTTATTGACGTCTCTGAACGTCGGTGTTGATTCGACTCCGCCCACGAACAGTCGAATTGGGATTGTTTCGCCTAGGCGACTCGGAAGCAGGGAAATTTGTAAGAATCGGAACATGTCGACGGGAGAAGAAAACGAGGAGAAGCGACGCACGTCTCATTAGAGCACAACCCCTGGTCTCGACCTTTGTTACAGCTTCTCTCTCATCGTCCTCGTTGGGTACCGTTCCAACCCGGTTTCCTCAAGCTACAGTGAGTTTGAGTTGACCCGCAGGAAAAGGAAGTAGAGTTTGCCGACAACCACGTCCCTGAGCTGGTATTATCTAATTGGGGGAACGCTTGAGACTTGGCAATCGAAGGGAGAATGAATATATGAAAGAAACGTACTTTGGGCCTTTACGCTCGAACCCGATGTGCAAGCAGTCCGCGATACCGACTCATGTTTGTGATCCACCTATCGCTGCCCGATGGCAGTGGGTCCGAACGACAACATGTGGACCAAACGGGGAGCTATCGTACCCTGGTCGAGGAAAGCTACACGATAAGCTCTCAGATTAGTATCGAACGTAACATCGAAGTGTAAAGGGACCTACTCATGACCCATAAGACCGCAGCGCCGCCTCGTCGGTCTTCCACTTCTGCAGAACCAACAGCGACAATAGATGGAGGCGAGCTTTACAAAGCCTGGCTAGCACCACGCTCTCCATCTTGGACCTGTACGCATGGTCTATGGTGATGCGGGATCTTTGTGGCGACCTGGTGGAGTGCTGTACCCAATGTGGATGCTGCGGCCGAGATGTTTGACAGGATGCAGCTCGATTTCGATCGTGTCCGCTACCTTAGCGTTCGTTAGACTAGCATGTGAAGTTGAACGGACTTCGCGACGCGGCCGGCGAGGTCGTGGGGGTGATGTAGATGGGACATTTGAGTATGGACTGGTCAAGCGGGTGCTGCGCTCAGCGACCCTCGGTTGGCGATGCGAATGAGAGTTGGGTCTTGATGGACGTTCGAAATCGAGGTGCCGCTGTGAGGTAATGTAAGCTACATGAGTCCTACTCTTAGCCCTCGCTGGACTGGGTTACAAGTGGAGGATGTTCGGTGATGGTGCGGTCTGAAGCGCCCACCGATCCTCAGGCACGCGCTCCCTGCGGCGTTCCCCGTTCTCGGGCAGACTCGCACTGCGTGCCCGAAGTTCTATCTGAGATCGTCACCAGATTTGAGACGTTTCCCGCTATGTGGTGGTGAGTATTTAGTTGGAAGAGAGGAAAGAGTGCGGTCCCTGCGGTAGTCAGGATTGGAATGTTTGCCGGCACAGCGGACCTGCGCCGCATGACCCTGGCCACCACTCAGCGCTCATCACGGCTTGCAACAAGGGCCCTGACCACACCAAACGACTGAATCGCATGTACTAGTGTGGACGCTGGGCCGGATAGTCAACACGCATGCATGCCAGTTTCCATGCCTCCCACTTCGCGATGTTTGGATGTACGCCGTATTGCGGGGCTATTCCAACCTTCCAATGTTCCTCTCAGGGGTTTCTTCACCTGTAACTACAATAGCCAATCCCGTCGCGACCGCCGCAATTGAGTTTTACACCGCATCCCATCCCACAGGTCAATGTGTAATTAAATGACGCAAGCTTCCATTCTTCCAAATAGACTTGGTCTTCTTCGACGAGATACCCCAAGCACGCAAGCCCACCGCTTGTGCTCAACGTTACCCAGAAATCGCCTCATGCGCTCTCGATCTGACTTTTCACTTCTAGATCTAATGTCAGAAAAACGCGGTTAACGCAGCAGAGGGGTGGCCACGTCTTCGGCTTGGATGACCAAAAGCGCCTGCCTCGTTCACTGAGACCGTTCCAAACCGTAACGAGCGACCAGGGCTCCGTTCCGATGCCCACTATGACTTGGCGAACGCTAACCAGTCGAGGCTAGTCTTCCTCGCCAGCTTAGACACCAGATACTGGATGTTATCTGAATGTGACGAATATAGCGAAAAATGACGAGTTTGCCATGACGCGCGGTGATCGGGATGTACAGTATGTCACGAGACCTGAACGACATAGCCATGCTCGACAGAGACTGAATGCACACCAAACAGGTACTTAGAGAGGAAAGAGTGCGGTAGTCAGGATTCGAATGAATTGCCAGCCTCACCTGACAGAGGTGCCCATGGCCATGACCACCAGTCAGCGCTTGTCACGCCTTGCAGGAAGGGCCTTGACCACACCAAACGATTGAATAGCATGAACTTGTAGACGCAGGGTTGACATCCGGAGACGCAACATGCACGCATACAGTTTCCGTAGCTCCCACTTTGTGGTGCTTGTCGGATTGCCGGACCATTCCAACCTTTCCCGACGTTTCTCTCAGGGTCTGCAACTCCAATCGCCAATCCCCGACCGCCGTAATTGAGTTTTACACGGCATCCCATCCCGCAGGTAAATGTGTAATTAAGTGAGACTCGGTCTTCGACTAGATACCGCAAGCGCGCAAGCTCCCGGATCAATTGTGCTCAACCGTTACGCAAAAACTGCCCTACACACTCTGACTTTTCACTTCTAGCTCTGTCCAGGTGATATCAAACGAACGTAGTTGACGCGGCAAAGGGACAGCACGTATTCAGCTTAGATCACCGTAAGCACCTACCTTGTTGACTGAGACCTTTCCAAGTCTTTGAAGCCGTAACGAGCGGAAAATGGCGAGTTTGCTGTTACGGTGATCGGAACATATAAGCTGTGAGGGACCTGCTAGTGAGAGTATGCTGGCGCAGATTTGCTCGCGTCGTGCCCTCCGAGTGGAGACTACGAGCGAGATACCCATACGTTACCGAGACTGAATGCATAGCGAACGGGTATTTAGAATCAGGCAAGCTCGACCCATCGAGATTTCGAGTGCTTCGCAGTTTTGGATCACAATAATAGAGTCAGAATACATAGCTGTGGCTGTACCTGGACTCCAGATCCAGAGTCTCTGAAAACCTGGGAGTCCTGGAGTACGGGCCAGACGACGCAACCTCACTTCAACGGTTCTGGCACCACGACGGTATAGTCCTCACTCACCCTCTCCTAGCAACGAATAAATTCGATCAAAGACGAAATCGATGAGCCCTTCTATTATTTACAACGCTATCCGGAATAGAGGGGCTTTTGATTGCAAGTTTCTATGTTGAAGCTTAACCGCTCAGTCAAATTGGCTGGACTATGAGAGGGAATTTCAAAAATGAAGGCTTGAAACACTCCCACTGAGGAATCCGGTTGCCCTAAAACTTGAGTCAGAACGCGAGGAGAGAGTCTATTCCAATCGGGATGACGAGGTCTCCGAGTGCCCTTCAGACCCTCCTCTCCCCGCTCCCCGCCAAAAACACACCTTCGACCTTTGTACGCCCTTGATTCATATCCCTCTTCCTAGCCTAAGACCTCATATCTGAGGCTCAACGCATATAATGTCTCATCCCGTCGACGAAGATACTTTGATGGAAGACGAAAGTCACCATTTCGTTGCTGAGGTTCCTCGCCCAGTGGGGCCTGATCCAAGTGGTTCCCCAGGTGGATTCGAGCCAAGCGCCAAATTAGTGCGTCTCTCCCTAGCTCTGGGCGTTGATTTCAATTACTAATTAAGCCCATTTGCATTTAGAGAGCAAGCATCGAGAAGCTCGCACATTGGAGAATCGATCCAACCTCGATCGATTTTGACGAAGGCAAAGCTGAGTCCCATGGAGGACATGCGACCGTTTCAAGGGGGAATTTGAATATGAAAGGAATCGATATGCGGGATATGGAGAAACGGGCATTGGGTAAGAAAATGGCTGGCGACAGAATGAATTATTTTTTGTGGGAGAGAGAGAAGATGAAGAAAGCGAGGTGGCCTAAGGTACATAAACCGTCTTGTGTCTTTTTAGACCAAGTCATTGAACTGCATATTAGAAGGAAGTAGCGGTGAAGAAAATGAGGGTAGCAGATGATATGGACTTCGAACGAATACTCGGGGTGAGGATGCTTCAACCAATCTCGCAGAGGTTTCGTAAAGCGCTCATGGCCATCCAGTTGGCAATCAGGGAAGCCGAACTCCTAGCGGAGCTCAATCACCCAAACATAGTCGAACTCGAGGGATTCGTGGAAGACGCATGCAAAGGTATCGTTTGGCTCGTATTTCCCTGGTCGTTCGAAGGCAATTTGAAAGACGTCATTGCTAAAGAAAAGTGGGAAATTCCGGAGAGAATTTCGCTGGTAAGATCATTATGGCCTTTCTATAACGCAAGACCTGAGGGTCTGTGTTCAAGATCAACGATGTGGCGAAGGGATTGGAATACCTGCATACCCGAAGCGCACCGATATGCCACGGCGATCTTAAATCGGTAAGGTCGGGTAGTGGGACATAACACACTCGAACGACTAACTTCTAGATTCAGCTTAATGTGTTGATCGACTGTGACTGGGATGAATTCGAATGTCATAACATCTGGGCGCGAATTGCCGATTTTGGCTCCGCTCGTCGTCTCCCCCGGCGTGATCCCAGTACCCAGATCGAGGAGATGGTAACCCGATTGCCGTCAGCAGAGCCACCTACAGCGGCCTTCCGTGCCTCTACCAAGACCATAACGCTAACCGGGAATAAATATACACTGCGCTGGGCCGCTCCAGAGCTGTTGCTCGAAGACCAACTTAGCCTCTGGAGCGGTATATGGGCAATGGGGTGGATAATATACGAGGTATTGGTGCCGGATTTGAGCATGATCGGCAGGTGAACCTCTCAATTTTGGTTCAAAATAGGTTATAACCGGGTCCCTCCCATTCGAAGATGCCGCGTCGGACATGGTTGTTGTTGAACGCGTCCTTGAGGGAAAACTGCCGTCACTCGCGGATCACGCCAATATATTGCTTGTTGATGAGCTTTGCAGCCTCGTGAATACGTGTTGGGAGATGCAACCGACCAAAAGACCGACGGCTGGCTCTTGTCGAAGGTCCTTCGAAAAGATGGTGAGACACACAGTTCTGGAGGATCAAAACAAATTTGACGTTTTATTGAATAGCCGATACTCGCGCCAGGGATGGATTATCTGTCCGGAAGAATACTCGACTGTGACCGTCTGAGGAAATTGGGACATATGTACCAATCTAGGGGTGCATATGCGACAGCATTCACTTTCTTCGTTGACGCCCTTAAAAGATTGAACGACGATGAGTGCGACGACCATTACGACGATGGGTACTACCTCCGTTACGAAGTACGGGAATACGACCGAGTACAAACGATGCGTGATATCGCTCAACTGGCTCGGCTTGGAAAGGAGGACAGCGCAATAATCGCAGTCTATGATCTGATCCGGAAGGTCTATCGCGAGAGCGATGAGGAGGAGAGTGTCGATCTTGATCTCGCGTTCTTGGAGCTCGCCAAGGTACATCAACTGGGAAACGAGGGCAAAAAAGCTTGGGAAATCGACTGGGAGGATGAGAAAATCCAAGGATGGAACCGCCGAGCGAGAGTTCTACTTGACGAGGCCCACGAGCTACGGGATCGAGAAGATCCCAACTTTGCCATATCAGTATACACCGAGGCCCTGACAATCAGTGTCAATATCTGCGATGGAAAAGGTCGAGCGGATGCTCTATGGGGTCTCGCTGAGGTGTGTCGGCTTCAAAACGGATACGAAGAGGCCATCCCGCTCTACTCCGAGGCCTTGAAAATCTCGACCGATCGCGGGCACAGGAAAGGCATTGCCGACGCTCTGCACGGTCTTGCTGATGTGCATCGACTTGGAGGAGAGTACGAGGAGGCCATCACGCTCTATTACAAGGCTCTGGGAATCTTTACCGAGATCAACGACAAGCGCGGAAAAGCTGCTGCTCTTTTGGGCCTCGCCGCTATGCGCCATGACCAGGGGGGTGAAGGTGACAATCTATGCCAACTCGTCGCAGAAATTATCGAGCCGCCTCGCAAATTAACCGATCCCGCTTCGGACGATGAGCGGCTGCTTAGACTACGAACCAGGGTCTTGGACTGGCTGGTGGGAAGATTAAGGAGCTTCGCATCAGATTTGGAGAATGGGACGCCAAGAGGGACAGCGTCCGACCCCGGGGTTTCGCTCCAAGAAGTTCACATTGGTAGCGTAGACAAGAGTCCATCCAAGATTGACGCTCGATAAGGTGAGCTTCTCCCGGCACTCTGAGTATTATCTTACGAAGAAAACGCAATGCTTATCGCTACTGTTGCGATGGAAACAGGTCTAAGCCCGCAGTAAGCTGAGCTATGCGCCGTCGCACTGAACGATTTGCAACTTGAGCCAAGCGATGGATCACTAATTCGAATACAAAAATCCATAATGTCTTCTGAATACTCTATTGTCGACGACGCGTCGAGGAAGCGCCAAGTCCTTTCCGCGTAACGTGATATAGAGTTGATTCCGCCGTGTGCTATCGGTAGGGCAGCGTCATATTCACTATACTTTCTGACGAGCTAAGATGTAATATGATACAAATACACGCACAAATAGTCGCCTAATTCTGATGTGGAAAAGAAAAAGGAGGGCCAGGGTCAACTTTGAGGGCATGCCCGGTTCCACGTTACTGCTCACCTCGGGTATCCTAAACACCGTAATCTCCTGCTGCTTAAAGTATCTCCTATTCTCTTCGTCCACCAGAACAAGATTCAAATAGTACCGCGTGCTGAATTTTTTGTTGACGTCTCTGAACGTTGGCGTTAATTCGAAGCCACCTAGGAACAGTCGAATTGGTATCGTTTCGCCTGGACGAAGTAGGGATGTTTGTAAGAATGGGAGCGGTCGACGGGAGAAGAAAGGCAGAAACGACGCACCCCTCACTGGAGCACCGTCCATGATCTCGAACTTGGTTATCGTTTCGCTTTCATTATACTGATTGGGTACAGCTCCGGTCGTTTCGCGCCGAATGATGGATAGTTCCATGTGCTTGATCTTGATGCGTACGAGGAGGAAGTAGATTTTGCCGACTATCACGTCTTTGAGATGGTATCTAAGAGGAAGGCCGCTTGAGCATTA
>WSUI01000778.1:0-16501 GCA_019633595.1 Tulasnella sp. UAMH 9824
TTAACAACCAGGTTGCGCTTTGCTCCTGCAGAGTTGTGTCCACTGCACCATAGAAAACCTCTCCATCCCATGCTTTACCATGATACTGGCTGTTTGCTTCAAGGATCCAATATTATTCACACTGCCTTGAGCCACTAGTTATATACAAAGCGAAAGGACCTTGGCATGATTGTGCATCATTTGAAGCCTGCCAGTCTGGGTTAAAGGATTCCCACTAGAAGGCATTGGCATAGGAAGTTTTATGAACACTGACTCAATGGAGCCCACTTCAGAGAGGAGTAAAACCAGTTGCTTTCCATCATGCCCCAACAAACTTCCACAAAATCCATGTAAACATGCCTTTTGTCTGGATTATGTCAACATATTCATGAGAGCTAGGTCTAAATGAGCCTTCAGTTAAAGTGCTATTGTCTCTTTTGTCTCAAACAGGCTCTAATGAAGAACATGCTAAGTGGGTTTCTGGGAAGATTGGCTTCAATTCTCTGTGCGCTGGTATGGCATATTTACAAATGACACCCACATTTCTGGCACCCTTGGTGTGTAAACATGTTTTGGGTCTACAGGAAGTAGGTGCAGGTGACATATTGGGCTTGACAATTTCTATGCCCAGTGGTTCTTGTTTTCTATGAAGTTGATAGATGCAGTTCTTCCATAATGCATTTCTCCTAGTAATGCATTGAAATTCTAGCCACCAAGGCCATGCGTTATAGGGGGCCCAACTGTAGATATGAGATTTGCCAGGTGTGGGAGTTGGGATGTGATAGGGTCTTGAAATGGGAGTGGTAAGTGTTGACTGTTGTGTCCAGTGAGTTCACCTATTGTTTGTTTAGAGAAGTGAGGGGACTAGTTTTGCTTTGTTGTGACCTATCTAGCTCCCTAACCAGTTTTGTCAACTTCACATTGGCCTTAACAACAACTTTCCTACAAAATTGCTGCATTAGCTTATGGATGCAAAAAGCAGCTGACCTGCTTACCTTTACCATAGCTTGAAGCATGTAGCGTGGTAGATCTGCAAGACCTGTACATTTGGGTGTCCTTGAGATTTCTGGAAGTGAGTTGAGCCTTTCTTTTTGGGTGGCAGTTGTGACAGTCAAGGAGAGTAGAGAGGGTGTAATGGAGGTGGCCTGCTTACCGCTCTGCATGGGACAATGAGCTTGTCTCATAAATTTGGGACCTTCTGTATGGCGCGCCGTATGTGTCAGCCAATTCCGATTGCCGACCCCCGACCACCAACCTCCGACCTCCAACCACCACCTTCAACTTGGTGGGTAGGAATTAAATTTACCATTTTTACTTTATTGGGGGATAGGATAGAACTCGTGTCGCATAGAATGAACCGGCCTAATAGCAGTTGAAACGCTTCAACCAAATATGTAGCTCATATAAATACCCTGGAAATTACATAGCTAATTCATATGAGTAACTTCATGCTGTCCACGATACCAAAAGCAGGGGCGGAGAAATTGGAGGTGGCTGGTAGGACCAGTGAAAAGGAGCGGCTTGCGTACATGGGACTAGAGAGAGAAGGGAGCCGGGTGCTGGTTCACCTGTTTGGGACGAAAGTGAACTGTGGGATTGCGGTGAGCCTCTTCAGTACCAACGTCGTCATTACTCGCGTGTTTACTTCAGTAGGAACTCCTCTCTCCTAATACCTAGTCATAATTATCCATCCGCTCCTTCGCGGATCTCCCTGGCGACACCTCTTGAAGGTGTTCGCTCTGATCGATATGGGGACCAAGAGTGGACATGACGTGACTGGAGGCTTTGAAGTGCGGAGGGCCAGTTAATATTTAATGAACCAGACTAAGGATGTCTCGAACAAGTTAACGTGAGTATATTTGTAGTCAGGGTCGGTGGTCGGCCATCTGTGATCGGTGATCGGAAGTCGGCCGTTTGTGGTCAGAGGTCGGGAGTTGGCAGTCAGCGCTTAGTAAACTGGAATCGGAAACTAGAACTCAGCATATAATTTATTGGCAGAAGTGTACATATTCAGTAGTGCTATTAGTGGCCGAGGTCGGAAGTCAGAGGTCGGAGTTCAGTGATCGGCGGTCGGCAATTGGAATCGAGTGACACCAATGGCGCGCCATACTTCTGGCACAAATTTCAACCTGCACGTCAGGCCTATCTAATTAGGAGACTCCATTGTTGCATGTGGCACTGTTGCGGAACGATATGCCCATCAACCTAGGCTTTTCCGTCACCAAACATTAAAATTCTTCTGTCTGTGTCAATCAAAAGACCTATCTCATAAAATGTTGCTAAATTCAATTTTCATGGAAGTGTTGAAGGGGTAAAGCGCATGTGTGCTGGTGAAGGGTAACGATCAGTAATGATATTCAGTGAGCAGAGGAAGTACACACCTGGTGAAGGGGAACGATCAGTAATGATTCATTCTCCTTCACTGTACATCAACTATATATAGTGAAGAAAGACAAGTACAGATAAATGTTTGTAATTACATATTCTAACAGGAAGAACCCCATGTGGTCAAGCAAGGGCTTGTGAACTACAACACTGTATAGAGAGATATTTAGATTATTTGCCTCGGTGTCAGGTGCCTCAGGTTCAAGGAAAGAGAAAGAGTATATATGAGAATCATAGGAGTAGGAAATGTACGAGTCCTACGATTTTTGTCAGATTAGGGGCAAATTTGGAAGGGGTCCCATTTTACTGAAACCATGCGTTGTTCCTATCACGGTACCCCCACTGGCCTAGATAGACTCTCCCCCATCAATCTACTCCATGATGCCGATATCACTCACCACACCAGCACTAGCACAATCTTCGATGCCTGCATCGACTTGCTTATCCAACTGTGTCAACTATGATCAATGGCCTGGGTTCAAGTCTGCAATCTGGTCACAACCATCTCCTTGCCCAACCACATCTTTTGATCTCAACAGCACCCCGGTTGCACTTCAATGGCGTGCTTCCGGTGTCCCCAGGACTCATCAATATCTATTCCTTTGGGGACTGATCAACAAGCATAAGAAGAGGGATCTTGTTTACAATGAGCATCAACAGGCCTTTCCAAATGGGCTAGGAATAGGAGGTACAAGTTTTACGGTCTCAAGGCTGCCTTGCATCTGCCAACCACACTTTGTCTCCAGCTGTGATGCAGCTGTTCGAGGGCAAATGCAAACTGCCACTTCAGGATTGCTATATTTTCATGGCAAGCACAACTTCAGACAATGCTTTTGTTATTGTAACCTTATATCCTGAGCCTCCCCAATACCTCCATGCAATGGAATTTGTTCAACTTGATACCACATTTGAGCAAGTCCATGGTGACTACAATGAATGGAAGGTTGTGGTTTGGTTTTGTCATCTTAACGCTAGTACGTCATTTTGCTATCCGCCCAGCTTGTCTACTCTATGCTGATAGTGAATGAAGGGATGTGTGTAGGACGAGTATACACAGACCGAAGCACAGAGGTTACCTATGTAGAGACATGGAAGTTGTTTTTCATTGCTGTACAAACTGCAACTGGACGTCCTCTGGCCTTCAAAGCATTCCATGGTTCTGGTGGGACACTTCTCAGCGTCATTCTCGATGAGGAGGGGGCACAGGGGAATGCGCTGGAACTTGCGCTTGAGCATCTGCTCTCACTCAACCCACCCACAATGGAAATCGGAATAATTTTATGGCATTCAGGGGTGGAACTCATACTGTATGTCATTGTGACCTGCATAATGCAATATAACCAGTGTGTTGCTCTCTGTATATTGTTTTGCCTTCTACTCAACCTCCTCAGCAGGAACATCGAAGTGTTCACAAAAAAGCTCTCTTCAGCTGACTTTCAATATGTACCATCATTACAGTATCTTAAAAGCCAGGCAGAGGTCGACCAATTTGGAGAGTTCTGCACCAGCAGTGAGTTCAAGGAGCTCAAAGTATCTTGTCTTGTGGATATGTGTTTCAAGATAGTGCTAATACGCTTTTGCCTATGTACAGATTGGTGGAGTCATAAAAAGTCCTATTTGTGGTTGTTGCCATCCATTGTTGGCTGTCTTTCCAAAATGCTGCCAGAAGATGGTCGGGTAATCCCAGATAACCTGAATGCCATTGAAGGGGACCATAGCATGACAAAAAAGTATACTGGAACTCACCCTGCACTTATAGATGCCATTCAATGGTGAGCTAATTCCATTTTACCATATAAAATGAAGTAATATTTATTATCTTGCTAGTGCATGAGAGCTTGATGCACTCACTGCAGCGACAGCTTGGGCCACTATTGATAGTGGAATCTATCCCAATAGTCTCAACACCCCTTTCCACTGAGCTTGAGCCAGCATGGCCCGTACTGCCCACCAAGCAGAGAAAGCAAAGGCTAAGGCTCACAAGACTCCAACTCCAAAGAAATCAAAGTCCCAGCATTGACCTCCTCGCCAAAATTCCTCTCCGGCTTCAACCCACAATCATGGCAAGGCTCGACCAACACTGCCTCCATCAGCCAGGCTGCAACTCTCGAACCAAACTGATCCCGACCTCCTTCTCTGGTTGAAACACCTGGCACCTGGCCAGCTGGTTCTCCTGGCACCCACATCAACGATGGCACTGCCCATTTTGAGGGCAAAGACTCTGCAGGAGAAGGAGGACTTGTATGGGATACTCAGGCAAGGTTGAATGAGTACCTGACAGAACAAGCTGCTGAAATCGACATCACAGTTGATCTTCAGTCTTGCATACCGTTTCAACCGCATCTCACACTACCTGGATCAACTTCTGTATTGGCACCTGATAGAATGGCAGCCAAAGTTACGGCTGGGCTTGGTTGCATTGAGACTGTGCTATCAATGGACTTACTAGGATCGTCAAGCTTTGTAGAAATGCTCCACAGATATACAGAGCTTGACAAGAAATTAGATCAGTTAGCACTGCTTGTACAAGCTCGCATATTTGCAGGGCTTCCCCCTTACTGAGCATAGTAGTCAGCCAGTAGTACCGTGCCTATCATGTCTCTCTGTGTGCACTGCTATCTTCTCAAGTGACCTATATTTCAGTGTCCAACATGCCTGCATTTGGACCCTCTTAGTCAGTGCTCACCTGCGCCGAGTCTATCTGGTCCTGTCTTTTGAGGGATGCATCACCAAGTTTGTGCACTTAGGTTTGTATCAGAAACGGACCAACTGTGGATCAAGTCCTTGCGGGATGGTGACCTAAAATCGTAGGAGTCACTCAAATTGTAGGGGTCAGGACCCCCACCCTACGATTCTTGTTACAACCGGAAAGAGAAATAAGTTCTGGTTGATTGATACAATAAGACTTCTGGAGGTTGCAAGTTGAGAAAGTGGCAAAAGATGCTTTGGGAAGGATCAACAGGCTCCTCTGACTTATAACCCAATGTTCCTAGCTATTTTGCACCTAACCTAAGTCCATGATGGTAGGTCTGGTTTGTTTAGAGGTGTATTTAAGTCAACCTGAATGATCATGTTTCCTGCCAAACCTCCACTCCCACTCCGCAACCAACTGCCCAATCATCTTATCTCTCCACTTGCTAACTATATTCATGGTGCAAAAATCTAGAGTTCCTGACAAAGAGGCCCAGGAGTACATCATGCCAGTATTTGTGTCTTTCTTTTCCTGGGAAATGGAAATCATGCACTGCAGCAATGACAAGTCAGAGGCTGCAGTCAAGGAGATGCTGGAGAGCATCCCCAACAAAGATTCCCATGCTGAAGATGGAGATAATCTAGAAGTTGCTGATGAGACTGCCAAGAAGCTGAGCACTGGTCCCAAGGCAGGCTTGGGGACCGACATTGACAAGGAGTCAGACACGGATGGTGACTCTGAGACTGCTGTCAACAAGGAGTTGGGTACAGAGGTCGCTGTTGACGAGCTGCTACAGCTCAACTGGGACCAAGAATGTGAGTTCAATGTTGGGAACCATCAAAACCAATTCAACTTAATGATAGCATAGCGTTTTAGTCCTGGTTGAACATGGAACTTCTATAGACATGCATTGTTGAATAATAAAATCACTAGTGCCATGATGCTTGAAGAAATTGATCAGCAGTGTATATAGAGTGAAGTGATGTAGCAGGAACTTAGCCTCTATGCAAGAGCTTCATGAGCCTCACAAAACAACAGGTGGAATGCAGCTGACCTGCAGTGATCCCATGTTAGGGAACCATGAGAATCATTGCCGGCGATTCTACTTTTCCTTCCCTTGGCCTTAGATTAGCTGTTGTGTTCCCTTGCATTAGCAATTCTTTTAGTTGTGTACCATTTCTATCTTGTATTTGTCCCTAGTAACATACTCAGGCCAAAATAATCTGTGTTCTTTTGGATTCCAATGAATTCTCTCCTAATTTGGGAAACCGGCATGCCTCCAAGCCATTTCCCCTTCTCTTATTTGCCAACCAAGTACTCTCAGCTTGTCAAATCATTCCTCTGAATCATTTTCATTATTCAATGTATGTTCTCTCACTTATTGAGTTAGGCGCACACGTCATGTGAACCAGACACAGGTTTGTTACTGAGAGAACAACTTGCGATTGTAGCTTACTGCTGTTCCTCTGAATGTCAGTGAGTGCACTAGTATATCATACAATACTCTAGATTAGCCTAGCTAGCTCTTAATTCATACATAAATACAGCCAGGAAGACAATATCTGTCTCCTCATCCACTTATCCACCCATCTAACCTACCAGCACATCAGTGAGGCCACCTTTGTTTTCCCTGTCGCCATAAACAGGACCTTCATTAGCCTATCACAATAAATAGGTACATACATTTTGACTTATCTCTATAAATAAGTCAACTTACTTAGCACATCTCCAATGCACTAAACCCTTAGAGGAATGCGACTAGCTGTCACATCCCTTGCCAGACTGTGAATCAAACATGCAACGCATTTGATTTGCTAGTCCTACTCTCCTCACACCTTGCACATCTAGTTGCATACCCTTATTCAACTCAGCCGCACTCAGGCACCCCTCTCCAGTCACACATCCTCACATGGCACTCCACTCAACTCTTTTACCCTCTTGACTCTATTACTTTACACAAACCCCTATTCTCTATCAGATAAACACATTTATTTGACAAGGGAACACTAACTACTTGAGCTAATACAGATATTTCTAATACGCGTACTGCGCGGCAACTTATGTTCCCACAGTTAGGTTAGCACGCTTACCGTGTCTGCAAAGCACACTCTTAACACCCTATTTTTCAAGCAAGAAAGGCAGCTTATTGAAAGTTTACAGCAAAATCAAGGCATATTGTGCAGCAGTTGCTGGTCTTACCTGTCAACTGAGGGATCCAGATGCAGAGGCTGGTTGTTCCAAGGCCTCTCTACTTTGCTATCAAAGTTGAATAACTCCCAATGCTTGCAGTCATTGCCACAGAGATAGCGCAAGCTGGGATCAAGCCTACATACTGTCCAAAGGATCAGCCAATGCAATTGCTGTCATAAAATAAAGTGAACCCATTTAATCACCACACTTCAGCATAGACCCAGACATCAGTAGCTTGCTTTCCTGGTCCAAGCCAACTTCCACCTGACCATAGGAATGCTTTTGTTATTTAGGGGATAGCATGAGTTCCCTGTTGTTCAAGGGTGGAGCATAAATCACAAAGCTTCAACTGAGCAGCGACTTTGCCAAACGCACTCATGACCTTCTTGGTCTGCTGCATGGGTTACAGGGTCTAAAGAAGTTAAAGATATGTGTATGAGGTGCCATTTCACACACTGTTGTGGTTAGGAGTGATGGTGGTAAAGCCAACTGGAGATGAAGAGGAACAGTCCAGGTTCAGATTTTGACAAGCACATACCAAGACCACACATCTTCAACCGTCTCTTTCCCCACTGACATGTAACAAGCAAATACCAACACTACATGCCTTAGACCATCTCTTGGCCCACTCACTGCCAGCTGAACGCAATTCAGAACACATTTGAGGTGCTGGAGCAGTGTTTTGTTATATGACCATGACGACTATCAAGGTGGTGCCCCAGTGACTAACATGAACAGCCCATTTAAGCACCTCCTTGGCATGCCGCACGCTCCTGCACTTAGGACCATTACTTGCTTCCCTCAAACCCAAGGCTTGTTCATTGTCCCATCATTCTCTCACACTAAGCACATTGGTGATTTGCTTGAGCAGGTCTACCTCAAGCAACTACAGTGATGCTGTTTGCCAACAATCCCCACTTCTGATGTGTCTCAGCCTTTAGCAGTGTCATCAACCTTGACATCCAGTTTGTACTGGCATTAGGAGGTTGCTGTGGCACTATTGTCAAAGCCAAGAGACCTTTGATGACTGACAACGCTGCATCGGCAGTTTGATATGTAGCTCTCTTCCTTTGCTGTTTGGGACTGTGGGAACAGTTTGCTTGAACAAACAACATGCCCACTTCTCCAATCCCCCCACCCTCCTCTGACCTCCTCAACACAGGCACTCAGCTTGTCACTGCCCTGCACATCATTCTCAAATACAGATAGGTGTATTACAGGCTGAAACATGTTTTCCACTCAATTTATGGTAATGGGTGGACCCAGTTGCAAAATTTTTGAACAGGTGTTTTTGGGTAGGAACAACTAAGTCCCACACTGTTTCAAGCCCTTTGTGCTGATTCAGCAACCTTTCTAGATTTATCATGGAATCTTTTAGCATGAGCAGTTGCACTGGGGGGGAGCTGGTGAAGGGGTTAACTTGGGTGAGGCTGTCACCTTTCTTTGAGTTACCCTTTAGGCAACCCCTTCAGTTGCATGCGCAATCACTGCTGCCATTCCAGCCAACCATCACTTGCTGACTTTCTTACAGCTGTTTGCTAAACAGTTGGCGTTCTCCCACGTTCTACACTCTAACGCGCGCCGTTGCCCCCCGTATGCATTTTGCTGATTTCTCCCGCAATTTTCGTTGTTTCACCTTCATTCCAGCTGTAAACGTATTGTTACACAATTCCTGAGGGCATGGCATGTATTCTGTTTGAAGGTTCATTCTCTATTGACTTTCCCCTCAGGAGTGCCCCTCGGGCTACGGATTTGTATGATTTCCCCCCCTTCTGATTGTTATCCAAAAGCTGCTATACCATATACGTGTATATGACCATATATTCGAGAGCACCGGGAACCAAAAAGGAGATGAAAAGATGTCTAGATAGGGAAAATGGCAAGATGCCTAGACGCTATGGTAGGGGTGCCTGGATCCAGTTTTCCCTCCAAGGATTAGATCCTAGAAATGCTGAAATATGCTAGAATACAATATTCGAGTAATTCCCTTGGTATTATCAGGTATGGGACCACTTAGTTGAGTCTGGGAGGCGTGGATATATGTAATGTTCACTTTTCTATCTGTCCGTGTTGGCCCAAATCCCAATTATACTTCACCACTCAAATCTCCTTCGCTACTATCTCATTTCAGTCCAACTATTTGCTTATGGCATGTCAAAAACTTGCGAATGCAAGGAAGACCAAGAAGCAGAAAGAAGTGGAAAAAGCTGCCAAGAAGGAAGCACGGGACGCCAAAGGCGACGACGGCCCCAAGAAATCCATCAAGCAAAAGGACAATCCCCCAACTCGATGGTCAAAGCGGCTTGCTCCAAGTACTAGCAATGACGGAGCATCCTCAGAGGTAGCTGGAAGTCATTTGATGGAAGTCGAAGTACGTGTTTTATGGTCCATGGAATCCCAGTCCAATTTTCAACGTTGAAATGGCTCTTCATTGCAAACTGGTCATTTAGGTGCAAGGAACCAATTCTGGCCATCATGACGATCCCTCTCAAGATCTCAGCGAAGCGGCGCTTGCGCTCATTGGGTTGCAAAATCACTCTTCGGGCGTTCAAACCGCGGCGCCAAGCGAACACGGCCACGACACCGCGGCTTTGCCCAACAACGAGGCCGATGCGACAACTGCCACAGCTAGCAAGGAGCCAGGTCATCTGGGTCATGATGGAACATCGCAAGAAGCTCCTCTACCCCCTTCCAAAAAGCCTGTCTCGGTGATCTCAATCGCATCCACCACTGCCAGTTCCCAGAGAAAGAAACCCATCGGAGTGAAGAGCTCTGGCACCAGAAACAGAAAGTCCAAGCAAAATAAAGCTCCTGAGGGCAATGGTGGAGATGGAGTAAGCAGTGATGATTCCCAATTGGAGTCGGAGTCGGACAGCAGGTCAGAGAGAGATGAGCAAAGCGGGTCTGAAACACCAAGTGGTATGGGTTCAAGTCCGTCATTGATGGTTTCTTAGTAACGATTTGAGCAGAGGATGATAGTGAAATGGAAGAAGCACTGGCAGTCATTGCAATACAGTTCCAGCTACCGACTGCCGACGGTTCCACCAAAAGCGTATCATTTCTCAGCAACATGACCTTTGAGGAATTTCGCACTGGTGTATCAGCATTCCTCAACATTGCCCCAGAAGGCCTATTGCTTACCTCTAAGCTCAACAACTCACGGAAAAGCCCAATGCGCCTGGACACTGTTGATGATTGGAAGCGTTTGAAAGAAGACTACCGAACTGCTGCAGAAAACGCAGAGGTGGCATATAAAAAGGCACGGGACAAATGGAAGACAGGTGGGAAGACAACAGCGAGGCCAAAGAAAAAGGTCGTGGAGATCCTGATTGTCCACCGTGGGGGTGAAAAGGTAAGAGAACTCACGGCATTGGCTCGGTTGCCGTGGAACACGTAGCGAAGATTTGCCGACTGATCAAACCATGCCCACATCTCACTAGAGTGCAGTGGGGTCAGCATCGAAGGGCAAGAAGAGTGGCAAGGAGGGGAACGGGAATGGCACGAATGCCCCAATGGATTGTGGAGCTACTGGAGCACGCTCTGACGAATCTGATGTGGAGGTTACTGATTCAAAGTCTGGTCGGGGTCGATGGATTATGAAAATCAAGTCTCAACCCTGCTGGAGATGCGAACAACACCCGGGGACTGTTTGTTACCAGCGCGCTGATGGGCATCATTACCAGCTAACGGTCCAGGACTTGAATCTGTGGGCTAATCTCATTGTGGGTTGCACCTGTCAGAAATGGATGTTGCTATGTTTTACTAAATTTTGGGTGCTTTCACCTTAGGACCAAGGGAAGGCGCGTATCGACATGATCCCTGAGGAACTCCATATTTATGAAAAGACCAATGAGCGGCCCGTCGATCCTCGAAAGGGAAAGCCTGGCACTCAATCATCCGGCCTCGCTGCCATCGAAGCTTCTACAGCTGCCCTTGCTCAAGCTGTTCAGCTTGTCACAATGACATTTGGTGCAGGACGCGGTATTGCACCTCCACCACCGGGATCAACGGTCAACACTAGCAATTCGGCCTCGGTTTCCGTCTCCACCAGCACTGCCCAAGGTGGTGAAGTGACCCAGAGTCCCTCTATTCAACGGCATCTCCGCGAGACTATTATTTACCCGACCATAGAATCCTGGCTTGTACGCTTGGAAGCTGCTGACCCGGATAAGCACCCTTGGACACAGTACACTGCGGATCTCCATGCCAACAGGTATCTGCGTATCAACCAGCTTGCTGACACGCGTTTGATGTCAAGTGAGAAGCTCATGCGGATCGTGGGTGGATTGCAAGAAGGTGCAGCTGACTATCTATTGGCAATGGCAATGGGCGAGTGTGCCGAGCTTCAAGCTGTGGCACGCAAGGCATTTCTAAAGGCTTAGCTCGCACATCTTGCGACTTAGGAATGTAGCAAAGATCTCGAATACATACAAACACCTGTCAACTAGACGTAGCCGCACTTATGAAACCATGCCCACGCATCATCTTCCGAAACAGAGAAGACAGCCTGTATCAAATGAGAAAGAATACCAACCTCATCATCATCATTCATCACTGCTAGAACCTCGTCACTATGTTGGCGGAGGTGGGCTTTGATAGCCGAAAATGCCAGCTCAATCGGGTTGAAGTCTGGTGAATAAGGCGGTAAGAAGAGGACTTTCATGCCCCTAAAACAATGCCCGACGGTGCTCAGTACACTTTTGGGGAGTCAGAATATGTTATCCTTACCGCTCGTGTATCCGTTCAATGATTGAAGGTGCCTTGTGAATCTGACAATTATCCATCACGATAACCGAATTGGCTGCCGGATATGGCTGCATGGCATCTAGCAAAGAGTCTATAAAGTCTCCGAAAAGCTCCGTTGTGAACAATCCTTCAAGAACCTTCACGTGAATGATTCCATTGAGTGAAAGCGCAGGAAGGATTGAATACCTTCGGAGCGAACGGATAGATAGCGGTCAGTGAAAAGAAGACATACAGCGGCAGGAAAGCACACACCGGCGACCCCGGACAAAGCAAGCACGCTTGATAGCCCTCTTTCCCGACAGAGCCCAACCGTAGTTGCGATAGACGGTACGTTTATTGCAGGCACTCTCATCAACAAAAACCAGTTGCTCAGGGGAATACTGACCGACTCGGAACATGAAGTTAGCAGGTTTGACTTCGTTACACTCAAGAGCAGTCTTTGTAAGCTAATGACGCACAGCGGACAGCCGCCAGGAATTAGTTTCCCCGGTAATGAATATCACTGAAGCGACTGTACCTTCTTAAGTGTATACCCGGCCCGTTTAAGAGACCGAAGGATCGTGGAGAGGCTCGGATCAATCCCTCGCCGCTCTCGCAGTTCTTTCTGCAGTTCATCGAGCCGAATATCCGATGAGCGAGCCACCAGACCGAGAATCAACTGCATGAGGAACACCAGTGAGTAGAAAACAACCGGAATAAACGGGCAACGAACCTGGACATCTTCGTTCGAGAGCATGCGGCGGCGCCCAACCAGCCTAGGGTGATTTGAGGCAGTGAAGGGCAGCCCATTCTTGCGGAAGTCGGCAAGCACCCGCTGGACGCTGCGCAAGGATGGCCCGGTGTACATGGATATCTCTTCCGCGGAGAATATCCGTCCCATCCGAATGATTGCCCATTTTAGGTCTAGCGAAATGCGTTGGCCGCGTTGCCGTCGCATGGGGAGAGGGGGCCAAGGCGGTGACGTGGTACGGAAGGCAAGCGGTCCAAGGTAGAATAACACTGAGCAAACCTTACATCACACCCGGGCGCTGTACATTGTGGCTGAACACTGTAGTAGTACAATCTGTCCAAGTCATGAGGTTGAAAAATGCTCCTATTAAAGCAAATACAGCACTCCATGAGACTCAAGCTACGGGCGGGGCTCACCCACAGTGCGAGACCAACTGGAGGCCATTGAGACCAGAGAGCTAACGAATGAAAGTCCCGAGGCTCTAGATACCTTGATGAAGATATTAAATATCGAATTCGTTTGTAAATAGAGCCTATATTGAGAAACTAATCGCTATCACGCGCAAGGTGGAGCGGTTGCAGGGAGCATCCTATGAAAACCAGGCATTCAGTTCTCTTGTGGTATCGATGCCCTAGTGATAGTTATATAATAGACGCTCCACTTTGAAAGAAGCGATTTAGTGGCGAATTGGGCGAGAAACAAGGAAAATGGTAGGAGGGGGTTAGAGGTGCGCGATAAAGCGTCGAACGTGAGAACGCCAACTGTTTTGCAAACAGCTGTAATCCTATCATCCACTGCTGCTGCTGCTGCCATCCCTGCCCTTGTTCTTGTGATCCTCACTGCTGTTCTTGCCATTCTCATTGCCTTCACTGTTGTTCTTGCCACTCACCATCACTCTCACCACTCACCGTCCACCATCACTCTTGCTGTGGCCCCTGCTGCTCACCATCACCATTGTTGTTCTCACTGTCATTATCACCATCCTTGCTATCAGCTGCTTGCTGTTGTCAACATTGTTCTCATCATTGTTTGGGTCACTCTGGCCACTTGCTGTTGTCACCACACTATAAACTACAATGAAATACAACATACAGTGATGGTAATATACTTATGCTATATACCAGTTGCAGATGAATATGCTACTATAAAATGCCATAAACACTGTAAACTGGTATGTAACTATAGGTGCAATATCAGTGTTTAGAACTTTGCAGCATTTTACAGCATTTTATATCATGGACCCATTTTGCTGATACAGTCAACAAATCAACAAGAACCATCCACATTCAACCAGTGTAGCAAAATCACAATTCACCACAGCTAACTTGATCCATAGCGTCCTTACCAGCTGCCTCAGTCTGTAAGTGTGTGCACACATTAGGCAAGCCACTGGAGCTAGTCCTTCTCAAGCTGGGAACCTGGTGATGCAAAGTAGCTTCTTTAGTCCAAGTTTAACATGTATCTTATTGGTCTGCACTAATTCCCTTGCTGGTTTTGGTCCAAAGTGCTCATTTCTGCACACCCAACTCTAGCAGCTGGTTATCCACCAGGCTGGTTAGATCAGGTTTCTGTGCTGGGTTGCTGAATGTGCTGGAAAGGATTGCTAACCACCCCATTCCCACTCAACACCCTTCTTAATTAGTGCAAACAAGGGAGTAGTATCTAGGCATAAAATGAAATGTAGCCTGAGAGGTAGACACCATTCCAAGGAATTTGTTCACACTCTTAGGAATGTCTAAATTGAGAATGGTGCTTATTTTCTCCCTATGGATCCTCATTCCCAATCGTGACACTTTCTGACCTGATAGTAAGAGCAGTTGTTGTGCTAGATGACATGCTAAATGACACTTTAGCAAGACCTAACATAAGGGTAGCTATCAATGGCTACCAATAAGGCATCTAAGTGTTCCAAGTGCTCATCAAATGTTTTGGAGTAAATGATTATATCATTGATGAAAATAAGAGTAAGGATCCAAAGGTAAGGTGCAAGGACGTTCTGCATCACTTGTTGGAACACAGACAGTTTATTTCTAAGTCCAAAATGCAATCTTTGGAACTCATAGAGTCCTCATTGAGTTCTGAAAGCCATTTTAGGGTGGTCTTTAGGGGAATACAAAACTCCGCTGTGATGGCTATGAGGGGGCAGTCTTCAACTTGTTTAATGCATAGCAGGACTACACGGGCAAGTATCAACATCAGGAAAGTTGTTGAGGGAACCAATGGTGTGGAAGAAACATCTCACCTCATGTTACTAACGGACCAATAGCCCCTCTGTTGAATGCTGGGATCAGTATCCATCTAATCCATGCTTCTGCAGGCATACCTTGATCGCAATGACGGTCAGTCAGGAGACGGTTGAGATGGCATGGCTGCTCTTAGGTAGTAGAAAGGCCTGCTTCAGGTATGTTGGAAGATGCCAGAGCCACCAGGGTACACTTTCTTGACTGAGCCCTTGAGTCTGACATCCTGAAAGAAGGCTCCTTAGCAAAAATGCTTGGGCTCAAGCTCACAGAGGCACAGATACAACCCTTCAGGTGTAGTAGAATGTGGAGGCAATCAATAGAACGCATAGTTGCAGCAGACCAAGCAGACAATACCAACCAGGGGTCCACCCCATCACAAGCACTTGGTGGATAATTGGGAATAGAGGAGGGGAGCATGGTGTGTTGGATGGGGGTGTTGGTTTGAAGTTGAACTGTTCAAACTGTATGTGCTTGTCCTTACTTGTTCATGCTACGTCTGGATTCCATCTTGTTTGAAAGCAAAGGGTGAACAATTGATAAATCAATCCAAGACTTTTGAAAGCATACATATGGTATATCTTACACAGAAAATTTCTTCTCTTTCATATCCTAGTGGTTATACTTGGTGCAGGGAAGGAGTTCTGCTGCACCTTCAGCTGTCTCCTGGGCCTGCAACTCATAGCTAACACAGCTTCCTATTCCCTGCTGGCCTCATCACAGCCAGGCCAATGTTGTTTATCAGGGAAATCCAATGTTGCTTTATAGTTCTATGACAGCAATATAGCTGTAATAGCTCCAAAGCAAAGTCCCCCTGTTGCTTGTTCAGATAGCACCCAGCCTTGCTTGATAGTGAAGTATAGCCCCACAGGCTGTTCTCATAGCAATTCAATAGCTCAATTCAAGTGCTATGATTGCGTCAATGCCGTGCTCAAAAGCCAATGTGGGCTCCATAGGTGTCTCATACACATGGCAGAACATGAAATATATATTCATTCACTCAGATACTACTGATATACAACATAACTCCTATTGGGCTACATCTCATGACCTATTGGTGCACCAAGCAATCTCCCAATAGGACTATAGCTCTGTTGTTGGGGTGGAGATCAGAGGAGGGTTGGCAATTGGTATGCCATGCGGTTCACTCACTTGGATGGTCTCCTGACATGCAAGACTCCACTGGCAAAGGATCCTAAGGGAGGAAGTCAACAAGCATATGTAGGACCTATGCTTCCAATGCAGCAAGACTCAGAGGGAGGTTTGTTGGTCAGCATATGGGGGTTCAGTCAATACACAAATATGCACACCAGGCGCCATAACACTGAAGGGGAAAGCCGAATGGTAACATCTAAGATCTGCAATGGGGTAACTGGTTGGATAATGGGTTGTGGGGAGTTGATGGGAGCAAACTCACTGGGTTAGAAAGGTTTGCTGTGGTTCACCAACAGTGATGGTCAACCAAGGTAATCATTGCACAAGTCAGAGACAATATTATAATGACACTTCAATGGCTCACCGGGTTTCAGCTGGATGCGG
>WSUI01000779.1:0-16490 GCA_019633595.1 Tulasnella sp. UAMH 9824
AGAGAACTGTCCTTCGAAGTGCATGCTGGGCTTTCCATCCAAACGGCACTTCTGTTCTATGGAAGAGCAACGTTCGAGACTGAGTTGTAATTTCATGCTCTGCGCAGTCGTTTATTTTACATCATCCATATTCAATTGAATTCTCGACCTTGGCCAATTCGATGTTGTCCGCATGAGAACATCATTGTTATTCTTTTATCTCAGGCTTGCATTGATCCCGTCACCTTTGGAAACGCCCTCCCTTCCTATTCGGGCGGTGATAATTTTAAGCAATAAACGTTTTTGCGGCACCCTTTCCGCTCTCTTCAGGGACTCGAACCCCGACGACGTCATGGGTGAAGTTATCGCGGTGGTCCGAATCGTGTCCCTGTGGCTGTGGCATTCGCATACCGGGCCTGCGGTTCGTCGTTGGATTGAAAGGTTGGGTGGCTGGTGGTGCGCTGGGCTATCGATCGTGGGTGAGGAAGGCAAATTGTGGCGACGCGTGCAGGGGTACCGAAATACGAAATCCGACATACCCAGTACATGCCCTGTTGATCAGATCGTCTAGAGCGTTGTCCGCCGGCATCGACTAGTAAAGGTAAAGTGCAGGGTTTGTCGTGGTCGACGGGAGTAACCCCATTAGCTGCGTGGCGAACACGCCCCCCGGCGTTGACGATACTAGGGTTCGCTACGAGAAGGTTGGGTGACGGACTTTGGGCTCTATTTTAAGAAGGAAATGAAATCGGTTTCTAACTAGGCCGATGGGGGAATGAAGATGACCCACTTTCATAACCACGTTCATCTCTGAGACTGCGGTACTGGACAAACCGGGGCTGAGATTCGTCCAAGAGTATACAAGGTTAGTCAAAGACGATGCGTCGGACAGCGTTCGAGGCCAGGACTTTCGTTCTACACCGGTAATCAACGAAATCATGGTGCACGGTCAAAGAGCATTAAGACTCAATAGTGGTTGGGCTCTGGAAATAACGCTACAGAACTCCGTCAGTTCCCGTCGCGTTGGAACAAGGTGACCGTTGTTCACATGTTGACGACCCCCCTCCAAAAAAAAGGCAGTCACCATAGGGAAAAATCCGACTGAAAGCAATAGAACCCATGGTGATACACGTGTCCGAGTCATAAAATAACAGATAGGGGGACTTGTGGGTTGTTCCCCCGGGCCTATGGAGCCTCCCCTAAGATTCTAAATCCCTCCTCCCCGTGGAAGTGTAAGATAAAATTTCTTCTCGACCTCGCGCGTCGACCCTTCTGTGCGAGTTTCGACTGCCACTACTTTGGTGAAGACCGGGAGCCCGAGCATGGGCATGGTGAGAGCTCCATCAATAATCGTCCCATCATTCATGGAGGGTTCGCGGAGATGTAAATATTAGGTGATTCACGTACTGTGATCTGATGCAAGATTCGGTGCGGAAATTAGGCCTCGAATTCCACGGAATTCGGCCATGTATTTAGCCCAGATTCAGCCCTATGCGTGAAACCCCTTCCCCGGCTCATGACCGCGTGCTTTCTACCTTTGAATCTCACCCTTACCGACTTCCGGAGTGCCATGCCAAAGGCCTCTACCCGCCAGCTCGCTCTTCATGAGCTCCTTGCTTGGCCTGCTTCCGGAGGCGATCTTTCTCCGTCACCTCCGATGTTCAACTTCTCACCGAGCCCTTACCAGCGACTCTGAAGATGAGCAAGACTGTGGAATGGTTTAGGTAAGAGGCAGCGGCAGGTCTCAGCATGGCATTAGTAGGTCTCGGCAAGAGGACTCTCAGAATTTGAGGGACGAATTGGAAGCGTATCGAGGGTTGGCGCTAGGTACGCACGAGTTTCAAATTCGACGAATTTCGAGGAATTCGACTGCCTAAGCATGGAATTCGACAATGAATTCAGATCGTATTTTGTCTACGCGAATCACCCTAATTTAGGGTGACACTTTTAGAGAATAAAGTTCTCCGTCCTTAGAGGGAGAGGTGTTTCGATCACATGATCCTCGCGCCCTCTCCTAGAACGACAATGTCGTTGACCGGTCTCTCTTGGACTATATGACAAGGCAGAAGTAGCCTTCGAGAATGTGGAAAGACTCCTGTAATAGTGAACGGGTTCAGCGGGTTTTGCAAGACCGAACACCTTGGTCGGACTTGGGCCAGATCGACTCCAAGACGATGGTTTTTTTTGGGGGGGGGGGGCCAAACAACTGGAAAATTTAACTTTGTGGACGCCATGGTTTAGGAAGTAGGAGGTAAGGTGGGGGGGGGGGAACCCGGGAAATTGCCAGTGCGGGCATGCAAAATTAAACTTGCTGGAGCCCATGGTTACTCAGTAGGAAGGATCTTGGTGGCGGGCGAATCCGGTGATATGCCTAGGCGAGTCTGACAAATCCCAAAATCGCTCTGCGGAAACAGGTTGTCTCTTTACAAGCTTGCTGGCACTGACACTGATAAGGTAGAAGCAGATGCACGCAAATCCTTTCAACTAGCCAACGCCGTCATGGTGGCGTTCGGGTGTGAAATAGATGATAAATCTCACATCGTCTTAGCATACCTCTCACAGACAAATCTTAGTCAGCGCCCAACGCATTAATGTCCCGCCATCCAGCTACATCTTCGGCATCCCATCACAGAAGTTCATGTGAAGGAAACTATCGGTACTCAGGTGGAAATATTGCGGTTGTAGTCACCAACAACAAAGACGGACACCGCTGCTGAGAGAAATCGATCAAACTGTCGATTGCAAATTGCCCCGGAAGTCTAAATATTTGATGCACATACCACGCAATCTAGCTCAGATGAGGACGTCAGCTAGTGCCACAACCGCTTTCCTGAACTCTGTGACAACGCTTCGCTTCGCCCGTCAGACCCGACCCAAGAACAATACAGGTTCTAAATAAGCAACACTTGAGCAAACATCCGTCTAATCAGAGACTGAAGGACTTCTGTCAAGGCTTAGTGTCCATAAAGCCAAAAACAAGTCTAACCTAAACGGTTGGAAGGCTGCTTGAAATTGGTCACCCAAACCCATGTCCAGGTTGCAGAACTGAGAAGACTCGTAAGATAAACGAACTACTGATAGCTGTAATTGACTCTAATTAACAGCTCTAGGGCCGTAATATGAACCGATCGCGACCTTAGCCTGCCAGCATTGGGGAGTTGTTGGTGGAGATCTCTCGATACCCAGGCCTTTCCCGTAGCTACGATGCTATTTTGCCTTAGAAATTTAAAATGAAAGTTCGAAGAGCCCAAGCGAAAGCCATCAAGACGTTGAGAGGTGCACCCTAGGAAAAGGACGGAGCCGTTGGGAAATCACGACACGCGTGCTGTTTGGGACTTAAATAAATACAAAGACCACCATCGGCCCCTGAGGCGAGTTGTAATCCCTATGGTATTCAAGGAGAAAGGACGATCTGTGTTTGAAGTGCGCGATTGTCCGGAGTTACTTCAGGCGACGAAGCAATGTGTGATAGGTAAGTCGTGCACGGTGGCTTCGAGGATAGACTTGCTGAAATGCAATTTCGGGCTGGGTAGCTTGAACAAGATAGGAATTCTTCACCGGGACGTGTCGAGTGGCAACCTCCTTCTGGGACATGACATGAACTCCCCCGCGTTTATCATCGACCTAGATCTTGCTCACTGGTCAGAGCTAAGCAAAGATGAATCAACCTATCAGCCCGAGAATGGAGTTACAGCAAAAGCACATCATCATTTGGCGGTGAGATCCTAGTATCTTCCGATCTGGCGTGGGGTGCTGATGCTTCGCCAGGGTACTTTGCCATTCATCGCATACGGACTACTCGCGACTAGAGCCAAGAATAGGTTTATCAAGCACGAAGTAAACCACGACGTGGATCCGTTTTTTGGGTTGTTCTATATGTCGCCTTACTCACAGACCGATCTGATGGAGCCAGGCAGGCCCTCGATCGTCTTCTCTCGACTGACGTTGGCGTGGTCTGGACTCTGCGACCTGAAGATATCATTTCTTCTCAAAGATCTCAAACCAGACAATCCATATGGCCTCGAGTTTCATGGACGTTTGAAGGATTTAGCACTTTTTTGGGGTCGCTTTACCTGTATCGTACGGGACTGGCCAAATAACCCTCCAAAGCTGGAGGACATCATCAATATAATCGATGATGCGATCTCGACTTTGCCCTCAGGAGATGAAGAGATCGAGGCCACGTTTACAAGCGCTCTCAGCGCCAAGCGAAATTAGAACCAGTGGAAGGTCTGGAGAAACCGGGGGACGATGCCCTTCCTGAACACACCGGCAGCGAATCGAGGAAAGTGCGGCAGCGGGTGAAACAGTGAGCAATAATCGCTCCTGTTTCTATACCAATCATTTAGGTTCGATCACAGGGTAACTTTCTCCTCTCCTGTATAATATAATGGTGTTTCTGGAGAATCACCGATGATACTTATGACCCCGATCAGCTTGCGGATTTCAGTCCAACTCTCGGAGCGACTCTCCTAAACGGTTTGTTCCGATTGGCGGTGGGAGGGAGGAAGTGGCGAAGCACGGCACGATGATAGTAGTACTGGTATATGGAAAGAGGGCTAACCCTAAGCAGGCCGCGGCTTGGTTGCGGCTCAGGCTCGGCCAGCGAATACATCGGTTGAGTCCTTCTTAAGCGCCTATTGACTAGCTTGGTCCAGCGGCCTCTCGAGGACCTAGCCCCACAGTACGGAGAACGAAGAGTTATCAAAAAGCAAATAATAAGTCATGTAGTTAGTTACAATCCGACAGGACGCGACAATTTATATAAAGTATCAAAGTCGGTCTAAAAGTCCATCCCACCTCGACTCTCCTTTCTCAATCGAGATTGGGCGGCAACAGGGCTGCCTTCCCGAAAGCTCGCTGATGGGGTTCCCATTAAGGACTCTGCATTCGGTTGAACCCAAGTTCCAACGCTCTGCACGAAGCTCAACATTCTTCCACTCGGAGAACCGTCTCTTCGGTGGGCGGACTGGCTTGAGGAACGGGCAACCCCGCGGGCGTTGCGACCAGCAGCGCCAGGGATCGGTTTTGGCGGTGAAGCTGCAGGGGGGGTGTCCGTTGACTTTGGTGCGCGGGGTTGTTGTTGTGGGGAATCGGGAGGAAGGGTTGGCTGACTAGTGGCTGGTGTGCTCACACCACCTGACTGAACAAAGTTCTGGACCTTTCGGCTGAGAGATTGTAAGACAGACTCTCGGTCCACAAATGTACTTGGCTCTGTATTTGTTGGCGTTGGCGTGGCGGTATCGACGGATGGTGCTGAAAGGGCCACGGCTGCAGGAGTTAACAGCCGTTGAACGGGGCCTTGCCGGACAAACGAAGAGTGGATGGACGAATCGGACAGGTTCCGGCCTCGTAGGGCTCGTTCCGGTTCTGAAGGCGCAATACTCGCATTGTCGTCGATGACCGCATCAACAATTCGGGACAGGCGGTTGGGGTTGAACCCGGATGTGGCTCGCATGCTCGCTCCAACACCTCCAGTGTTTCCGATGCCTAGTCTCCGTTGTGCGTCAAACCCAGGGCCATCCAAGACAGTGGAACGCATCGCAAGGTAAGAGTGTATGGGTGCATCTGTCGCTAGGCTGGCTGCGGTGGAGCCGGCTCGTCTATCCGTTTTACCACGATTGGGGACGACTACCCAGGAATCTTTGCGGGATGATGAAGCTGTCGGCGCGCCTGCGAAGATGCCCAGGAGGTTCCGGCTCCTCTCCGAATCATCTCCAAGGGCGGGTGGTGACTTGTTCCCTCCCAATCCTAGCCTCGATGCCGAAGCCCGTCCTAAAGATCCGCCAGTTACATTACCGGAGTTCGTCCTTGACATTGATGTAGAGGTTGACGCGTCAATGGTTTCGGTAGTTCCTTCATCAACGGTCGCTCTCCTCGTTCCAGTCGAACCAAACTCGACGTTGACAGTTGCCGTGGTCGCAGCAATCGCCGGAGCCAGTTTCGGAGCCAATCTCGGACCCCTGAAGGTTTGCGAACCGGGGTCGGGGCCGTTTCGTTTCGAGGGACCTGCTTCACTATTCGCCACATCGCTGCTAGAGGTGTTGGAGACGCTGAATAGCTTCTGAATCGGGGCGGCAATCCATCCCATCGCCGCTGGCGGTCGAAGCAGCCTGGTCGATCGTCCACGCCCCTCTTCCCCTTCTGGCGTGATGGTTCCGCTTCTCGGCTCATCTGAGAACGCTTGATCTTTCAGCCGATTCGCAAAAGAGGGGTCCAGTGTGACCGTGTTGAGAGTGGACCGCAACTGAATTAGCTCAGCCAATAAGTCCCGCGAAGCTTTCAACAAAGCGCGAAGGTCGGTTCGGTTGACGATGCTTGTAGGTTCTTCGCCACTAGCCAACGACGGGGATCCCACACCTGCTGCATCTAGCGCAGACTTGAACTGGATTCGAAGATTGTTAACCTCGACCATGATTGATTTCAGCGTGCTTTTGGACAAGTGCCCGACATCGCCACCAACAATATGTTGTCGTTTGAGGCGATTGTGTAAGGTCCGCACGTCAGCCTGACTGATCTTCGTATGAAGAGCAGTGACGCGTTCAATGAGGGCTGGCAGAGTTGCGGACGCTGAAGCACCAGCTGTGACTCGAAGGTCGAAACCGCCGGTGGTGGCGGTGGTGAAGTCTAGTGAGGACGTCTCGGAGTTCGTGGACTTTTGGAGGGGGGTAGCGAAGCCGAATGAGTCGGAAATGGATGAAGTCTTCGGAGAATACTGAGGGCGGGTAAAGCCTGGGGGATCCAAATGGGCTAGTTTCTGTGTATTTGGGAGGGGATGTGAGGGACCGGGAGGGAAAGGATCTGGCGGCTCCGCTCCTGTGCCATCCGTCTGAACACCTCTGTTACGGCTCAGAAGCATAAGTGTCCTCGGGCGTGCCCTAGGTTTCTGAGGACTTGCGTCTACGGGGTTGGCGGTCCAAAGGGTGTCGTCCCCACCATCGCCGGAAAGGACACTGTACTCTACGGAGGGCGAGGTGAGACTTTCAGGAGGCACAGGGCTTCTATCGCCAACCTTGATCGTAGAGCGTTAGTTCCTGTCCAGACAAAAAATAAAATGAACATACGGTATATCGCCTTTGACCCGAAGTTGAATCGATGCTTCGAGACCTCTTGGGAACCGTGACATTTTCCGATGCCCTTCTCCATGGATAGCCAGTTGATGAGAACATAGGCGACGAAACTTGTCTGGAGTACGGAGACAGGGGCCCAGTGGACGCCCAGCTGTCTACAGATCGATGTCCCTTAGTGCTGATCAGCGCCGTGGCAGGGGGAACCCATCCGCTGCCTCCTTTGCTGCTGCTTTGCCTACGAGCGTGGGTCGGAAGCTTGAAGGAAGATGGGGTCACCGCTCTTGGCGACGGTGTTGGAGGTATTGGTGAAGGAGCTAGGGCGGCTGTTGCTTGAAGCTCGGCCAGTTCGTCATGTGCGAGTCGTAACTCCTCTCGCGATTCGGTAAGCATGTTTTGCAGCTCAGCGTTGTCGCGTTTGATAGCCTCGTTATCCGCAACCAAGTTTTCAAGTATTCTGGTGACCTCCGCATCGGGCTGCTCGTTCAGTCCGAGCGAATTCTGTAGGCCTTCTAACCGGGCGCGGGCATCCTGGATGAGGATGGCGGAGAAGTCGGATCGTGAGGCATGGGCTTGTTCGAGCTCGTCTCGCAGACGCAGAATCTCGGCTTGCATTTCTGCTGAGATGACGATGCTGGTGATTAGTAGCTTATCAAGACGAAGGCTAAGGTTGAGAGATGTAATTACAGTACTTGGCATCCGCTGCAGCTGCTTTGGCCTCAGCTGTCCGCGACCGTTGTCTTTCAGCGTCGAGCTCCTGTGCAATATCCTCTCTCTCTTGCATGACATTAGTAAGGCGCGTTTCCCATCCGACAGAACGCGCGTTCTGTGCAGTCATGCGAGTCATCGCGGAACGAGTGTCCTGCAGCTCGTTCAGTAATGTCCGGTTGGATGCGTCAGCGACTTGGAGATTTAGGTCAGCTTGTGTTAAGCGCTACCAAGGGTCGAGTAACGTGTTAGGGGAGTTGAGATATAAGGGTTCCGAGATAAAGAGCGAGATACCTTCTCCATCTGCGAAGATTCGCGTATCAACTCGGCCATCCTCGCGACAAGTGTGTTGTTCGATTCGCGGAGTGTGTGGACTTGCTCTTCGAGTTTCGTTTGTTCCTTATCATGTTCTGATACCTGAAGTTCGCTTAGGAAGTGAAAGTAGACAGAAACTGCAAGTATACATACCATCTTGTCGTGCCTTCGGACGTATGCTTCATGACGTTCGAGTAATGCTTGCCCGATTTCTGAAAAAGATCCGCAATCTATCAGCTATCGACGTCGCTGTATAAGCAGCTACATATGGTCTCACCTGCGCTAAGTTCTAGTTTCTTTTCAAGCTTCTCCTTGGCCTGTAACCATGCCAGTGTCGCCTCGCAGTTCTCTCGCTCGCAGCAGCACAACGGGACGTCTAGTGGTGGTTCAGGGGTTGCGCCTCTAGAGAAGGACGCTAAAGCTCTAGTCAAGTCATCGATGGTGTTTGACGCGCGGAACAAGCTGGATGTCGTTGCTGTTAATGCAGACTCTGGGGAGTCTGATCGAGGGGTAGCGGTGTCGAGCGTTAGGTCCATTGAACCTCAGCTCCCCACCGGGCAGTCGGGTGCTTGATGAGGTGCGATCCGAGTGGCGTTACGAGTGGATCGTTGTCTACGAGTGCGTTGTGTCAAGAAGTGAGGTGTACGCGAGAATAAGCATGTGAGGTTGGGGGAAGGGGCGGGTGGTCTGAATGGGAACGTTCTTCTCTATCGTCACATGAACCCCGCCCCACGACGAACAGGAGTCGGGGGTAAACAGACCGTGCGCGCCGTCAACACGTTTTCTGGGCAGCGGCTGAGGGGCGGACGAACGAGCAGGCAGGATGCACGCACGCTCTGACCGGAGAACGCGAAGAATCATTATAGAAAGGAACGAAGCTAGCGTACAGGGCGAACAGCGACACGATGGGGAAGGAAGGAATGGCCTCGGGTACTATAAGTGAGAAAGATGGCAGAACAGAACTGGGGTTATACGTCTCTGGTTTATGACAAGCGCTTCTTCTTAGCTGGTGGTGGTAGTCTTTCCCCTCTCCGACGAGTAATGACAACATGAACTTCTTGGAATTGCTTCTTGCCCTTAGCACGACGATGGCACTTGCGTTCCTCACACGACTGCAAGCCGTCTTCCTCCTCATTGTCTTCGTAGTCCTCCCTATAGCGTGCTTTGGATCGATCATTCTGGTAGGAGGAACACCCGAGTTAGCAGTTGTGCAAGAGAAAACCCCAAATCTACGCACTGTGTGTTTCCCTTCAAAGCACCATCCTGCTGGGGGTTCCTGTCCCTCTGTAGAAGCCCCACAGCATCCCCAAAATGTCTCATTATGTCGGACCTCGGTGGAATTGTCGTCGTGGTCGATCACGCAAATCCTATCATAGTTCTCCTCCTCCAGATAGTCTTGGTGACACCGAGCGCAATGCAGCATTGGAGGCGGGGTCAAGCCCTCAAGGAGCTTGGACAGAGAGGCAACTTGCTCGGGCGTAGCTCCATTCAGGCGCGCGAGTAGAGCTGAATGGAACGACTTTGGTGGACAGGACTGGACAAGGCCCTTGAGCTCGTCCAGAGCGATTTCCTCTGGGGACTTGGCCGGAGGCGGTGTCACTGGTCTGACAAGTGATTTTGACCGTGGCTTTCTGCGCGGAGATGGTTTTACAGGACGCGAGGGCGAGTCGGCCACCGTGGACGGTGCAGGTGATTCTCTTGGAGTTTCGTCCTCTGGTTGTGGTGTATTTGTAGAATCCGGCTCGATTGATTCCGACTTGCGCTTTCTGGACGCAAGCCGAAGGTTCATGAGACTTGTGAGCATCATATAGAGGTAAAAATTGAAGCAGTAGCAGTGAGCGTGATGGCAACCAGTGCTAGAACGAGATACAAGAAAAAGGTGGTGGGGGAGAAGAAAGCAGGTGAGATTACAATGCAATGTGCTTCCCTAAAAGACGCCGCGGCGGAGATGTTGGCTTTGCAACTTTCGACCCACCTCACCCACCCAAAATGTCCCAGTCTGTAGGAAACGTACGTGAACGCTCTTCAACACCCGGAAAGCCCTAGTTCTGATATAAACTGTCTTTTAGACCGCGTTGGCTTACACTCGCGTCTGGCATACGGTCGATGCAAATAACCGGACGCTGGGGAAGCTCGCCCAACGAATTGCCCTCGTTCTTATGGGCAAGCACAAGCCAATATATGACGCAGGAGGTAAGGCAGTTGGTATATTATTGCCCTGAGATAGTAGTCTAACATTCACTTTCTAGTGGATTGCGGCGACTACGTGACTGTCACCAACGCTCGATCCGTTGTCGTGTCGGGCCGAAAATCAGAGCAAAAGATGTACCGCCATCACACTATGTGGCCCGGAGGACTCAAGGAGATTCCTTATGACACAATGATGGAGAAGAAGCCTGACGAAGTATGAGACTCCCAATATGCTATACTGCTCTCCATATACTGACACTGGGCGATCTAGATCATTCGAAAGGCCGTCTCCGGCATGCTTCCTAAGAACAAGCTTCGGGACCGCCGTCTTGCTCGGTTACACATATTCTCCGATGAGAAGAACCCATTCGAGGGTAATGTGCTCCGAAGATGGGAAGATGGCCAGACACCAGGTCCTCAAATCCCTTCTCCTTCGTTGGGCTTCTATAAGCATCAACAAACTCGGACGCGATAGCTCATTACTATCATACTTCACCAACCCTTATATATTACAATGCTATCATGCTTCACTTTGCCGCGCCATAGAGCGCGCTTGCCGCGTGAATTCAGTGCTCTGTACCTACACTCTCATCCGCAACCACGCTCACTTGAGTCTCGACCTCTTCGTCTTGGTCATCATCGGTATCATCTCCTTCCAACGGATACGCTTCATCGTCTGCAACGTCCATTTCATCCCATCCTTCGGGTAATTCTGTCGCTTTGAGTTGCTGAATTATGTCTTCTTCCAGCAAAATACCTGAAATTCAGGTGAGCCGGACATCGTCTTCCAGGAGTAGGTATCACTATACCCAGCGCAATCAAGACGTCCCCTCCAAATGCGGTATGCATAGTCTTCATCTTCGCTGCTCTCTGAGCCCTTTGACGAGCAGGCTTTGGAGCCTTCCCTTTCACATGCTTGCGTTTTGCTTCGCGAAGGTCGTCACCGGCACTCCGGACTTCTGAAAGCAACTCGGCACGGTCTCGGAGTTGGCCTCGAGATTCGTAAAACGTAGAAGCCGAGTAATGAATCAGCTTTAAGAAATCAGAATCGGGGAGTGGAGGGGGTTCCGGAGAACCTACGAGATGCAAGTTAGCAATTTGCACTGAGAGGTATGAGGAGGGCGTACCCTGCGGGTGACCAGTGGTACCATGACGCGACTTTGGCCGTGATGGCAATAGCACACAGTCCATGAATTGCCTATTTTTCTTCTTTGATGCTGATCGAGTCACGCGCGTCGAAACGCCAACCCGCTCCCTCAGGCTCCGTCGCGGAGAAGAGGGGCCAGGACCTTCGTCATCATCGGCTTCCACAGCTCGCTCCTTTCCTTTCCCCGAGGTAATGCTAATAAGCAGATCGTTTGCTGCCCCATTCCAATTCCCTTTTCTGGGCGCTGATATGGAATTTCCTTGCGAATCTTTGACCTTGCGAATGCCCCGAGATGAGCTAATGGCTTTTCCATCTGCGTGATAGCCCAGCGCTGCTATCCGATGGAGTTGTCCCGCTTGACTAGGCCTGGGTTTGTTGGAAGTCATCTTCAATGAAACACGGGCACTGTGTTTGCCGTTGGTGCTGGGAGCGGTTCTTGGATGGGAAGGCGGAACGAACACGGGGAACACGGGGACTCCCGCCAGGAACCTCTTAACGTTTAGACCGCTCAATCTTGCTTCCTTCCGAACGCGTCGAAAATCACCCGCCCGCTCACCCCTTCCTTCTCTCTCTCAATGCCTGCCGCGTCCGCAAAGTCGGAGCGTGTCTCATCGCGCCCGAGCAACGTCAAACAAGAAAGAGCGTCTCGAAGCTCTCGTCGCGTTGTGTCCTCGGATGATGAAAACGACGACGACAATGATGAACCACAAGTGAACGGGGATTCGGAAGATGACCCAACCCAGAGCGGAGCTCGCGAAGACCAAGGCGAGGATGGAAGTGATGACGATGATGAACAGGGAACGCCTAATAACGGCCGCAGTACGTACCATAAAACTGGGTTCTTTGTCCGACGGGTCGCGTCACCAATTACGCCCTTTCTAACCACTTCGCCGAAATGCCCTGCTTCTGCTAGAACGAACGCGTCTCAATGAACAGGGAGACTCTGTTCATCGAAATAGTAAAGGCAAGGCGCGCGCTTCTCCCTCCGACGAGGACGATGATGGCGAAGGCGAAGAGGACGACGACCAACAGGAAGAGGCGTCTCAGCAAGTCGCCCGACAGCCCTTGAAGCTTGAGCCCATGTGGCGAGATCCAGATGATGGGTACGCTTTTGTCTTTGTTTTTCTAAACTGACGGGCTGGTTGAGTTTATGTTGGCGTCCGGCAGCTTTGTCGCGGGATCAATCGTTCGCGTCAAGTTATACAACTTCCAAACTTACGAAGGACCGGCGGAGGTCTTCCCAGGACCATATCTCAATCTCCTGTTAGGTCCTAACGGTTCTGGGAAGTCTACCATTGCCTCCGCCATTGCCGTCGGGTTGGGATTCTCGCTATCGGTGGGTTGCCCTTGTCGTCGTGCCTTAGAATGTCTAGGCGGCTTATCATCCCTCGTCGCCACGCGCAATCCAACGCTTAGAACATTGGTGGTATTGCCACAATCGATAAGTTTGTTCGAATTGGGGCCGATAAGGGATACGTAGAAATTGAAATCAAAGGGCGGAAGGGAATGAGGAACACGGTGATTAAACGCGACATGAACAGCAAGAATCGCAGTAGTACGTGGACGATGAACGGCAAGTCGGTGTCGATGAAGGAAGTCGTTGCGAAAGTGAAGGACTTTAACATCCAAGTGGACAATCTCTGGTAAGCATGTGCGACGATTGAGCATTCTGGAGTGCTTAGACCTTTCCCTGCACCACTCGATCTCGTCCTGCAGTGCCTTTATACCTCAAAATCGAGTCGCCGAGTTTGCGGCGATGACCCCCGAAGATCTCCTTGTACGGACAGAGCAAGCAGCCGGAGACTCGAACCTGTATGCCTGGCACCAAAAGCTGATCGAAGATGGCGCAGAACTTCAAAAGATTTCAGCTGTACGTGGCCCAACATCCTTGCCATCTGAGATTTTAATTTTTCTTCCAGGACGTGGAGGCAGAGGAGGGACAGCTGAAGCACTTGGAGGCTCGAAATCGTGAATTAGAGCGAGAGGTGGAGAGATGGAGACTACGGCAGGAACTGGAGCAAAAGGCAAGACTTTCCATTCATCTCGCCGAAACCATCCTCATCAATGTGAGAAGTACAGGTCGAATTGTGGGAGGCTATCGTCCCAGCTATGGAATACAAGGCCGCGAGGGAAGCATTTAGAGCCGCAAAGCAGGAGCTGACGCCGCTGTATCAGCGTTTTACTGCGCTCCAGGACCGAAACGGCCCGATGCATGAGATGAAACAGTAAGCTATTTTACTAAGGGGTTTGAACTAGCCTTAAGAGCAATTCAATCTAGACAGCTAGCCGAGGAAAAACGTTCTTTAAGCGATCGTCGTGACCAGGCAGATCAGCGCTCTAGGGCGAAGTTCAAGGAACTTAGCAAACTGCAAACTGAATGTGGCAAACAGGTACAGTGTTTTGAGAAATCTTGAAATATTGGTGCTTTTGTAACCCAGCGTGATTGCAGGACGAGCGCCTCGATGCGCAGGTCAAGGAACTGGAGAATATCGCCGAGCGCGAAAAGAGGAAAAGGGGCAAGATTCAAAGGCTCAAAGAAGAGATACAGTCGCTGGAGGAGAGAATTGCGAACCCACCAGAGTTCGAGGATGAAACCGCGATCGAGGCCGAACTCATTCAAGCTCGTCAAGAGAAGAGCACCGTTCAGGCTAAGTGGGACGATTTGGAGCACCGCTTGAGGGAGCATGCCGATATCACGGCCGGTCACAAGGTCGAGCTAGAACAAGCCCGCAAAGAGTACGTGCGGATCTTATGGCTCGTCCGTATCTTTATGACCTGACAACTTCGTAAAGCCTGGACGAACTTGGGAACGTATCTAGTCAGCGCTTGCAGCAGCTACGTCGGTTCGACAGGGACTGTGCCGACGTTGTGGAATGGTTGCGCAAGCCGGAGACTCGAGCTCGGTTCCAATATGAGATTGCCGAACCAGCATTCCTCTCTCTTGATATCCCTGATCCGAGATATCGCGATCAAATTGACTCCCTTATCAACAAAATACAAGTCAAGGTGAGCAATGCTACGGGCATCCACATCGGCAAAGCTAACGAGGTCTCTTTCCGGTTAGACATTCGTCTGCGGTTGCACTGAAGATTATAAATTGCTGAACAAACTGGTGACTGACACTCCGGAGGCTCTGGGACGTCGTGCCCGTATCAATACGTGGTTCAGACCCCAAAACGAGAGCCAATTGAAGCCATCACCAATGAGCCCCGAAAAGGTGGGGTTAATGAACTTTTGCATGACATTTGTATCACTCATCGGTTCGATGCAGATGGAATCCCTTGGATTTGATGGCTACGCCATAGATTTTATCAAAGCACCCGAGGCAATGACGTGGTACTTGAAGATGGAAGTCAATTTACATCGAACGGTGCGTCGAAGAGGTTGAGCGGCGAGTCAGGTTCTGATACATTCTCATATCCCTTTCTAGGCCATAGGATTAGACCCCTCGAAGGTTAAGGAAGCGGAGACAATTGAAGCAGTAACGGCCTCCGGTCAAGCAACTTTTATTGCAGGACAGACGGCTTTCCGAGTCTCCCGCTCCAGATATGGTCGGCAGCTGTCCCAGACGTCCTCCTTCCCGATCAATAAAGCGCAAAATCTTTTATTCGAGGCCATCGATACCCAGCACAAGCAACAGCTTGAAGACAAGATTCAAGTTTGCGAGCGAGCCCTCGCGACTCAACGGGCTCGCGACCAAGAGCTTTCAGCAGAGCAGAATGCTACGAAAGCAGAGGTGGATGCCTGCAAAGCCCAAATGGAAGCAATCCAGAACAGGAAGAAGAAACGTGCGAAGGCCGTGGCCGAACATAATGCTCTTGGAACAAAGCTCGGAGGCGTGCGCAAAACCCTCGAGCTGGAGCTGAAGGGCGGCTCACTTGAGCAGGAGAAGGCTAAAGCAAAGAGTGAACTGGCGAAGATTGCAGAGCACAGAGCCCAATTGGCCATACGAGCGGCGGTAGGTCTGACTCTTACTCCCCCATTGTGCGGTCGACTGACTTCTTCGATCAGGAAACCGCTCGCAACGTCCTCCGATTGCAGGCGCAATCGACTCAAATTGCCATTCAGTGGTTGCAAGTTCACACCAATCTTGAAGCTCTCAGTAAGTTGAGCAACACTCAAGACTCAGCCTTGACTCGCGCACTTAAGGCGTACGAAGCCAGTATGTTTTTTTCACCCGACAACCTAACACAAGTTATCGTACTAACAAATCCCGCCGCGCATGATAGAGAAAGCACAGGTAGACGAGCTAAAGCAAGACGCAGTGCACAAGAGAGAAGCTCACGAGGCCGCAAGTGGCAACTTAACCCCCGAACAACATGAGAAAGCTACGGAACAATACAACGTAGGTCGTCCTCATCAATCTCGCCTTCCGTCGCCTAACTGACGCTTATCAGGATCCGGACATGGATGTGGATAAAGCACGGGAGACTCTGGAATCCGCGAAGGCGCAGCTGGAAACCATCGTCATCCACGACCCAGGCGTGATCAAGGTCTTCAATGACCGCGCCAAGCAGGTTGGCATTTCCCCGATCAGTCGGTGTTTCATCAGACCTCTAATTAACATTTTGTTAGATCGATGACCTGAAAGCAGTGGTTAAGAACAAACGCGCTAAAGAAGAGAACTTCCGGAAGAGCGTTCAGAGGACGCACGCGAAGTGGTTCCCGGCGTTGTCAGACCTCATCGCGGGTATCGGGGAAAAGTTCTCCAATTCGTTTTCTGGTAAAGTTGATTTCAACTTTTCATTGGTATCTGATGATGCTGACTTGAAACGATTAATCCAAGCTATCGGCTGCGCGGGTGAAGTCCGAATCGGCAACCAAGATGGACCGTACGACAAGTGGAAGATTGAGATTTGGGTCAAGTTCCGTTCAGATACTCCTCTGTGCATGCTAACGGCGCAACGCCAATCGGGAGGGGTGAGTAGTCTTCGGTGCCGATGCGTATATCTCGGTCACTGAAGCTTGCTCTTTTGGTGATAGGAACGTTCTTTGACCACTATCATGTACCTCATGGCGATGACGGAGTACTTCCGGGTTCCGTTCTCCCTTGTCGATGAGATCAACCAGGGTATGGACTCCCGAGC
>WSUI01000078.1:0-71940 GCA_019633595.1 Tulasnella sp. UAMH 9824
CACTTGTTCCTCGCCTTGGACAAGAACTTGCAAGGTCTGCCATGGGAATCGATCCCGATCCTTCGAGGCCGGTCAGTTAGCCGGATACCCTCGATATCGTTCCTTTTGGATCGCGTGGACCTAGTCCGTCACCAACAGGGGCAAGCTATCACGTCACGATCCTCCACGGGAGGACCTCCGCCCGATCGAACAACTGTGGACCCGCTCAAGACCTTCTACATCCTGAACCCGAGTGGAGATCTGAAGAATACACAGTCGACCTTTGAACCCAAGTTCAAGGATTTAGAGAAGCTGGGCTGGAAGGGGATTACCGGGCGGCCGCCGACGGAGGAAGAGATGCTGCAAGGTTTCCAGAGGAACGATCTCGTGCTGTAAGCCTTTCGGCACCTTTTCGATCCGTTTTGCGTTGCCTAAACTCTCTTCGGCCTGTAGGTATTTTGGCCATGCTGCAGGTCACCAATACATCCGCTCACATAAAATTAGAAACCTGCCGAGATGCGCCGCGACGATGCTTTGGGGATGTTCTTCAGGTGCACTTCGCGAGATGGGAGATTTCGAACGAATTGGCACGCCGAATCATTACATGTTAGCTGGGTGGTGAGTGATGTTGCCGTTGGGGTAAGCGAGTTTATTTGGGGATGTCTAACAGGACTCTATCCCTTCTACCAGCCCGACGCTGGTTGCGAACCTCTGGGACGTAACGGACCGCGAGATCGACCGCGTGGCGACTGCCGTTCTGTCCAAGCTGCGGATTGACGGCGAGCACCTTAATCCTAAAGGCAAGAACACGAGTGGGGACGCTAGCGCGGTGTCGGTTGTCCAGGCCGTGGCTGAAGCGAGGGAGTCGTGCAAGCTGAAGTATTTGACTGGCGCTGCCCCTGTCGTTTACGGTATTCCGTTCTACCTTTGAGGGTTTTCCCCTTTGATCTTGTTTTGGTTTTCTACATTTATCTTATTTATCTATGTTTGGATGTACTTGGAAGATGGCTTGGTCGACGGAGTCCCAAATTCAACAAGCGGCTTTTGACCTTGAGGCGATCCTCCTTCGAGGCAAGGGCAAGGTAGAAAATAAGAGATCGCCAAGGAACTCAACCCCAACCAAACCGAGAGCTTTTCGAGCTCTTTCTGCTCCGAGCTTAGCTCTGCAATATGAATCTAGGCAAGGGAATTCATCTGTCCAGCGAAGACCAACAGGAACGGAGGTCAAAGCGAAAGCAGGGAACGGAATAACGAATACGACCCTTGCCAACAGCGAGATATGCTTAGGATAGTGCACGTGTAGTTATCCCGCTTGCTCGCAAGAAACCGGTGTCATGAGTCCCTCCCCTCAAAGGTTTGGGTGCACCGAACAAGTAGAACACCGGTACCCCGCGCGAGCGACCACCCAAACGCGTTCCGAGCGCCCCAAAATGCAGAAGTGAGCATCCCATCTGGTACATGCACCGTGAGGGCTTTGCCACGCTCGGCACGTGTCCTGCGGGGAGACAGCCATAAGGCACTATTCATTTGAGGCAACTCTTTCGGAAGATTATAGACATGGTATCGAGCGCCCAAACGTGATAAAGCTGCTATCTTTGGACACTACAAGTAACTTTAAAGATGACTCCGAACTTCAGGTTCAGATTCTTTCGGAGCCCTGGAGACGGCCTACGGAGGAGACGCGAGCACACTTCGGACGCGCAACGAAACACCGTCTTCACCGGTCGGCAGCCACAGTGGGACAACCCTTGCCCACCTTCTCCCAGCCGCGGAGAAACTCTATCACGAACAAATCAGGAGCACTCTTCCTCGCTCACATATCTGTTGCATGTTAACATGTTGATTCCGCGATATGCTCTCACCCTCACCCCTGGGCTGTGCAAAGAAATTTCCAAGGTAGAATCTTGAAATCCCTCACCTCTTGTCCTCTGCCTCGGTAACAGGCTATAACGGAGGCTGCCTCTTTCGGGGCGGTAAGCTGCCCGTCAGTCTTTCTTGACGCCCCAACCACTCCCACCGTGTCCCTCGCCCAACCTCCTTCCACATCCCTCTATCCGGCCAGAGATCGTTTCTCAAGCTCAAATCATACCAAGTATCACTCTATCCAAGCAGATATCTTGATGGAAGACGAAAGTCACCTTGCAAATTCCGACATTCTTCGTCTAGTCGGGCCCCATCCGAGCAGATCCTTGGGCGAATACGAGCCGAGCGCAAAATTGGTACGTCCCGTATAAGCTTTAGTCATTAGTTCCAGTACTTCTCTGACACTTTCTATATGTAGAGGGCCAGGATTGGGAAGCTTGCCCACCGGAGATTTGATCCAGGAAGGATCAAATTTCTGGAAGGTGCCCGCGAGTTCAGTGGGGGACACGCAACGGTTTCAAAAGCCCAGATGAATCGCCGGTGGGACAACGTTAATAAGCCATTTCGTCTCCTGTTCCCGGTCGTAAACGACGTGGCGGTCAAGAAAATGAGGTTGGCGGACGATACGGATCTCGAGCGAGCACTTGGGGTAAGGATGTTTCCGCCAAGTCCATAGAGGTTCCGTAAATCACTCAAGTTTATCCAGTTGGCAGTCAGGGAAGCCGAGCTCCTCGCAGAACTCTCTCACCCAAACATCATCCGCTTTGAAGGATTCATCGAAGACATATCCAAGAGTATAATTTGGCTCGTATTTCCCTGGGCCGACAACGGTAATTTGAAGGACTTTGTTGCCTTACAAGATTGGGAAATTCCGGAGAGAATCTGGCTGGTAAGGTCAACGGCATTTCCTTAAACTCAAGTCCTGAGCCATCATGTTCCAGATTAACGATGTGACACAAGGATTGGCGTACCTCCATAGCCGCCAACCACCCATATGCCACGGCGACCTTAAATCGGTACGTTGTAGTAGTGTCATATAGGGCGGTTCCAATACTGAATCTAAATAACGCAGCTCAATGTGTTAGTCGACCGGGAGTTCCGGGCCGCAATTACAGACTTTGGCTCCGCTCGTCGCCTCTCACAGCATGATGCCGCCACGCAGATCGAGTTCGTCGAAAACCAACCACACTCACTACAACCTCTTAACGTAGTCTTCTGTGCCCCCACCAATACGATAACCCTGACTGGCAACAAGTATTCCCTTCGCTGGGCCGCTCCAGAGCTGCTGCTGGAAGATCGGCTTAGCCTTTGGAGTGATATCTGGGCATTGGGATGGATAGCTTATGAGGTATGACCGCTTAATTCAAACGTGATCGGCAAAGGTAGCTTACGTCTGACCTTATAAATAGGTTATGACCAATTCCCTTCCGTTTCATGATGCCTCAGTGGACATCGTTGTTGTCGAACGCGTCCTTGGGGGGGAGCTACCATCACTCACTGAGAACGCCCATCTAACGTTCATCGACGAGCTTTGCTCGCTTATGACTATGTGTTGGAAATTCAATCCTACCGAAAGACCAACAGCCGACTATTGTCAAAAGTCCGTCAAGGAGATGGTGAGAGAACTTGGTTCCGGAGTGTTGAAACACGATTGACGTGTTGTTGAATAGCCAATGTTCGTTCCTGTGGTCGAAAAACATGCACCGGGCGACAGATCTCTCCCTATTCCCTACCTGGGCGAGTTGGGGCGTATGTACCAATCTCGGGGTGAATGTACGAGGGCACTTAACTTTTTCGTTGAGTCCCTCGAACGGTCGAGAATGCAAGGCTCACGAGAAACACTAGTTTCAAGCCTTCGTAACCTCGCTCAACTCCATCGGCTTCAAAACGAATATAGCAAAGCTATCGCTCTCTACCCCGAGATAGAGGCATACGAGGTTGATAATAAGAACCGAGCCAATGATCTGTGTACTCTTGCACAACTGCATCGGCTTCGAAAGGAGTACAACAAGGCCATCGGGCTCCATTCCCATAGTCGGGAAGTCCAGGAAGAGGACCGCATAGCTAAGGCTCTCTGTAATCTCGCCGGCCATTATCAAAGTGCGAACCAGTACAATGAGGCGATCACGCTCGCTTCCGAGGCATTGGAAATATGGACCGACCTTGGAGACATCAAAAGCAGAGCCTCAGTTCTGTGGAGTCTCGCTGATCTACATCGGCAGCAAAGCGGACACGAAGAGGCTATCCGGCTGTACTCCGAGGTTATAGAATTCTGTACCAACGTCGGCGACAGCAAAGGCAGAGCTGACGTTCTTCGGAGTCTCGCTGATGTGTATCGGCATCAAAGGAAGCACGAGGAGGCCATCAAGCATTACTCTGAGGTTCTAAAAATTCGTAGTAACCTCCGCGACAGCAAAGGCAGGGCCGACACCCTCTGGGATCTCGCTGACGTGAACCAGGATCGAGGCAAGTACGACGAGGCCATCCGGCTGTACTCCGAGGTCTTGGAAATTCGTAGCAATCTCCACGACAGCAAAGGCAGAGTCGACGCGCTCTGGAGTCTCGCTGATGCGCATCGGCATCAAAGGGAATACGTTGAAGCTATCCGGCTGTACTCCGAGGTCTGGGAAATCAGTTCTAGCTTTGGCGATAGCAAAGACGGAGAAGACGCGCTCTGGAGTCTCGCTGATGCGCATCTGCATCGAGGCGAGTACAACGAGGTCATCCGGCTGACGTCCGAAGCCTTGGAAATCCATCGCCGCCTCCACAACAGCATATTCGAAGCCGACGTTCCTCAAGGTTCCTTCTACGATGTACTTCAGAGTCGAGGCAGGCATAAAGAGGTCATCCGGCTCTACTCTCAGGTCCTGGGGACCTGTCCGAGCCTCTGGGATAGCAAATGCAGAGCTGATGCTCTATGTGGTCTCGCTGCCGTGCATCGGCATCGAAGCGAGTATGACGATGTCATTCTTCTCTACTCCAAAGTATTGGAAATCCGTTCTAGCCTCGGCGACAGCAAAGGCAGAGCCGACGCTTCCTGGGGTCTCGCTGATGCGTATCGGAACCAAAGTCAACACGAGGAGGCTATCCAGCGTTACGGCGAGGTACTGGAAATCCGTAACAGGCTCCGCGACAGCAAAGGCAGAGCTGACGCCCTCTGGGGTCTCGCCGATGTGTATCGGGCTCGAATGGAATATGACGAGGCAATCCGGCTGTACTCGGAGGTCCTGGAAATTCGTAAGAGTCTCGGCGACAGCAAAGGCACAGCCGACACGCTCTGCGATCTCGCTGGTGCGCATCGGCATCAAATGGAATACGATGAGGCCATCCGGCGGTACTCAGAGGTCTTGAAACTCCGTCCTAGCCCCGGCGACAGCGAAGGCAGAGTCTAAGCTCTCTGGGGTCTCGCTCGTGCGCATCGGAGTCAAGGCGAGTACGGCGAGGCCATCCGGCGCTACTCGGAGGTGCTACAAATACGTACCAACGTTCGCGACAGCGAAGGCATCGCTAAAGCTCTATGGGAACTCGCTGATGTACATCGGCATCGGGGCGAGTACAACGAGGCCATCCGACTCTACTCGAGGTTCTTGGAAACTCGGAAAAACCTCGGCGACAGCAGAGGCGAAGAAAATGCTCTTTGGAATCTCGCTGATGCGCATCTGCATCGAGGAGAGTACAATGAGGTCATCCGACTGGTCTGGGAAGCCCTGAAAATCTACCCTTGCCTTCACGACGGCACGTTCACTTACGATCATCCTTGGGGTCTCTATTATGTGAATCAGTACCGAGACAAATACAATGAGTTCACCCAACTCTACTCTAAGGTTTTGGATACCCTTCCTAGCCTCCAGGGCGGCAACGGCAGAGCTAATGCTCTCCGCGGTCTCGCTGATGTGCATCGGCATCGAAGGGAATATGACGTGGCGATCTTTCTCTACTCCAGAGCCTTGGAGACCTGTTCTAACTTTCGAGACATCAAATTCAAAGCCGATGCTCTCTGGGGTCTCGCTGAGGTGCGTCGGCATCAAAGCGAATACGGCGAGGCCATCCAGCTGTACTCCGACATCTTGGAAATTCGGACCAAGCTCCACGACAGCAAAGGCAGAGCCGACGCCCTTTGGGGTCTCGCTGATGTTTATCAGCACCAAAGAAAATACGATGCGGCCATCCAGCATTACTCTGAGGTCCTAGAAATTCGTTCTAGCCTTTGCGACAGCAAGGGCAGAGCCGTCGCTCTTTGCGACCTCGCTGACACGCATCGGCATCAAAGCAATTACGACGAGGCCATCCGATTGTACCTTAAGGTCTCAGAGATTTGTATAAGCCTCGGCGACAGCAAAGGCAGAGCTGGCGCTCTTTGTGGTCTCGCCGAGGTGCATCTGCATCAAGGCGAATATGATGAGGCCATCCGGCTGGCTTCCGAGGCTAGGGAAATCTGTTCTAACCTCCACAGCAGCAAAGGCCGATGCCATGCTCTTAAGGGTCTTTTTAACGTGCATCGACATCGAAGCGAGTACCGCGAGGCTATTCTGCTGTACTCTAAGATCTTGGAACTTCGTACCACCCTCGGCGACACCAAAGGCAGAGCCGACGCTCTTTCTCACCTCGCTGACTTGTATCGTCTTCAGAGCAAGTATGGCGAGGCCTTTCCTCTCTATTCCTACGTCTTAGAAATCCGTTCTAGCCTCGGTGACAGCAAAGGCACAGCCGACGCTCTCTGGGTTCTCGCTGAGAGACACAAGCATCGGAGCGAGTATGAAGAGGCCATCCCTCTCTACTCAGAGGTCTCAAGAATCCGCCTTACTCTCTTGGACTGCAAAGGCAGAGCTGAGGCTCTTTGCGGTCTTGGTAATGCGCATCGGCATCGGAGAGAGTACAACAGGGCCATCGAGTGCTACCATAAGGTCTTGGACTTCGGTCGTAACAGCAAAGGCAGAGCTGACGCTCTATGGGGTCTCGCTGATGTGCATCGGCATCGGAAAGAGTACGGCAAGGCCATCATGCTCTACTCTCGGGCCTTGCGAACTCGTATATATATGCGTCCGTCCACAAAAGCAAGTGCAGGGCACAAACATTCGGAGGTTGCTGGAGGAATGACAAGGAATGTGGGACTGCACGCTTCGACAATATCGGATTTGTGTAGCTTTTCGGAGCTTCTGTCGGACATCGACGAGAATGTGTCGCTTTCAGGTATTTACGTGAGATCCATAACGTAAGGCCAAATAACGAATATAACGGTGAGATCATCGACCTGTAGATGTTTCGGTCATTCCGCGGGGCACTAATACATTCGCGGACACAAGATCGAGAACTTGTCAGATGCCCTGCGACGATGCTTTGGGGTTGTTCTTCGGCTGCACTTCGCGAGATGGGAATTTCGAACGACCTGGCGCGCCGAATCATTACACGTTGGCTGGGTGGTGAGTGATGTTGCCGTTGGGGGAAGCGCGTTTATTTGGGGATGTCTAACAGGACCCTATCCCTTCCAACAGCCCGACATTGGTTACGAACCTTTAGGACGTAACGGACCGCGAGATCGACCGCGTGGCGACTGCCGTGCTGTCTAAGCTGCAGATTGACGGCGAGCACCTTAATTCAAAAGTCCAGAACGTGAAAGGGAACGTGAGTGCGGTGTCGGTCGTTCAAGCGGTGGCTGAAGCGAGGCAGTCGTGCAAGCTAAAGGTCCGACTGGAGCTGCTCGTGTTATTTACGGTATTTCGTTCTACCTTGAATGTTTTCCCTTTGGTCTTGTTTTTCTTTGTCTACATTTATCTTATTTATCTATGTTTCTGATGTACGTGGAAGGTGGCTTGGTCGACACGTGCCCGGAGCATCGGCATTGGGCCGAGCCTCCTGCCCCATACGATTCCTAATTCAGGTAACCATTGGTCAGCGTTAGTCATCAACCGGCAAAATACGTATGCCCCCCAAACGGTCATGGCCCGCCTTCCCCCAATCGTTTTGTGAATGTTATAAATGGGCAACGCGTCAGAGATAATCCCGTACGTTCGCTTCAAGTTCCAAAACCAACAATAACAAACATCCTCCCTCAGATTTTGTCCCCGCCGTTTTTTGCGTTTCAAAGATATGGTCTATAGTTTGGACACACCTGGAATTTCACTATACGCAATTCCCGCTCTATGGGCTACCGCGCAATGGCCGCATGCCCGAAAGGTACGGTTTTCCGATCACTTTCAGGTCCTGATATATTGACGGCTTGTGCGTGTTCTTAGTTGGTGGCAGCACGGAAGGCCTTAAACATTCATCAAGGAGATTTAAAGTAAGTATTTATATCTTTTGCTTCCTTTCGATCATAGAAACGGGGTGGTTAATTCGTGGCCCATCATGGAACCTTAATGTGTCCAGTTGCGACCCTCGAATGGCGATCGAGTGGTGCAATCAAAAAAATGTCCCACAGCCGGTAGTTGAACGGCTGAGACGACTGCAGAGCGCGCATATGAATGGGATGGAGAATTTTCCGTTCTGGATGGGCACGATTGTGAGTGTAGTTTTTCTACTCGTGAGCCTCAGTTTTAATTAAGGGTCTCACTGGCCCTTCGCGCAGATTGCGGCGAATGCTTTCGGAGTCGACGCCAAGTTGACGAACGCGGTTGCTGCATACTTGTATGGGTTTTCGTTCCGTGTTGACAATACAGAAGGGCTGATTGAAACTTGGATGCTGTTGTTTCCAATGCTAGGGTCGTGGCTCGTTGTGCTTACAATTATTTGTACATCTACAATGACGGCAAAAGTCGGATTATGGCCCGCTGCAGGTAAGGAGACAGCCTTAATATGTCGTATGACCGCGAGTACTATGTTTGCTCATTGCTGATAATCACTTGCACTCTGTGATCCGTTTTTGTAGATCGTTGACCTGGCTCTCCACGAATATTGCATGCTTCTACCTGTTGATCAAAGGAGCCACCATTCTAATCGCGAAAGCATGATTTGATCCAATTTTAGAGTTTCTTCATTGATTGCGGTGGATCTTTTGCCTACTTGTTTATCCATTTTAGTTTCTCGTACGAATCCAATTTCCGTCACGAAGTCATCCCGGTTTCGTCCGCTGTCCTGTCTCTGTCCACAAGAGGTAAAGTAATATTGGGATCTAGCTTTGGCTTACATCCCGATGATATTGAAGTTAACCTTGAGGAACATTTAAACGAGACTCCGGAGCTTGTCGAATTCTCCATCTACCCCCTCTCCCTTCCATAACAAATTTAAAGGCTTGTCTCTTATCCTTTTTCAAGCCACACTTAGTCCAACCACAATGTCACGGTCTTATAAAAGCGCGGCCTGCCTTGAAAGACGTAGTTTGATGCAAATGAAGGGCCCCTGAATCGACGGGCTGTGCCGAGAAGGCCGGGCGATTGGGCCAAGGCTCCTACTCAATCATTCAGGCACCCAAGGAGATTTGCTCTACTGATCAAACAGAACGGACAAGGTATATCCGCAGACGGTCTTGGCGATGTTGTCCCCCAATCGGTTTGCGCAGGTTATATAATAGGCAATTGGGGACTTTGCGAAGGACACTTTGCACTTTTCCCTCTCCCTGCCGAACAACACCTCATCCCTCGGATTCTCCCACAATTCAAGAGAGATGCCGTATAGTCTCGACACCGCTGGACTCTCTCTATATGCGATTCCTGTTCTTTGGTTTACCGTTCAATGGCCGCACATGCAAAAGGTAAGAACTTGTTGAGCCCGTTGCTAAAAACGGAAAAGAAAGTGGAAAGGAAATTAAAATGAAACCCCTCTCGCTGGCGCGGGGTTTCCCCCCCCCCTCTCAGTTGGTGGTAGCCAGAAACGCGTTGAACATGCACCGAAGGGATTTGAAGTAGGTCGGATCTCTTTGTCCCGTGAGGGAGAAAAAAAAGGAGAGAATCATCAAACGCGGGCCCTATTTATCCAGCTGCGAACCCCGAATGGCCATTGACTGGTGCCAGCAAAAAGACGTCCCGCAACCCGTCGTCGGACGGTTGAGACGGATGCAAAGTGCGCACTTGAACGGCGTGGAGAGTTTCCCGTTTTGGGTGGGGACGCTTGTGAGTTTTTCCTTTGGGATCTCGGCACCGAACAGTCCGCCGAACCGACGTCCTCGTGTAAAGATTGCTGCCAATGCATTCGGAGTCGAAGCCAGGACGGCGAACGGTATCGCTGCTTATTTGTACGTACGATTCCAGCAGTTACTGATCGAATCTTGATTATTATGCTTTATGGGGGGAGGTAGGATCGTGGCTCGGTGTGCGTACAATTACTTTTACATCTACAATGATGGTAAAAGTCGGGGTATGGCCGGGTTCAGGTAAGAGTAGGGTTTGAGTATTGCCTACCAGCACGCTAATCGTGTTCTGCACTCTCTGGCCTATTGGCATATAGATCGTCAACCTGGCCCTCAACGAATATTGCGTGCTTCTATCTGTTGGTGAAAGCGGCGAATCTGTCGATCGCAAAAGCATGATTTTTCAATGACATCGTCCTCATCGGTCATGATGATTCATTGCCTGTGTAATTATTATATTCTCGTACGAGTATTGTGAGGTAGGATCGCTTAATGTGTCGTCATGCCTCGTGCTGTTTCCGAGAGGGGTAAAAGGAAGCTTGGGGCTCTTACACGGATTTCGGTCCCGTCAGGTTGAATTACCTTCACCGAAAAAGCCACCCGGATAAAAAGTGTCTCCGGAGATTCGCCCTTACAGATGTGGATTGGACGCAGCTACGACAAGCCTCCCAGCCCTCCCAGAGTTATTTCGAAATTATTAGTTGGGCGTTGGGGCGCTTTGTCCCTTGATTTTGGCGCAGTTCGCCGCATGACCGCAGAGTGGGAAACTTTACTCACCCTGTCTCGGCGTTCTTCCTCGGCACGTGCGCGGCGCGGCTTACCCCCCCCTTCTTCCCTCCTTCATAAGGTTCGCAAAGCAAAAGCTGATCAGGATGCGGGGATTTACCCATGTGTTTGTTTACACGATCGGGCTGCTTTAACACCAGCCCGAAACCCGAATAGAGTTCAACTCCGGGGCTTTCGATCGTCAAAAGAGCCCGAACTTCCCCGACCGCTAGCTTGCCGGCGGGAATTATGACGACTGAGGCCCGTCACCGGTGGGCGTCTCCGAAGCACGCACGTTGCCGAGAGAAATAAATCGGGGATGCGACGGGCGCTCCTCTCGTCCCGTCGTTGATGTCCCCTACTACGATGGTGGACAATCGTGCGGTGCGAACGACAATTTAACAAAGACATGACCTGCAGTGCAGGGGATCGGTGATTCCCCGGTCCATAGCGACCGATGACGACCCCTCGAGGCGGCGAAGAATTTCGTGACATCGCGATCCGAAGCGCCGAAACGTTATTTGGGCTTAGTCACACTTGGTCAGTTTCGAAACCGTGGAAGGGGGGGGGGCCAAGAACCAGCGACCAACAAAGCGTTGCAAAATTTTTAAGCAACAACAGAAGCAGACTAACTGCTTTTCCAGCGCACGGCGTTCACTCGGCTACACCGAATAGTACCTGTCTGATCTGCAGGGCCAGATTAACCCCCCGGCGGCTTGCAGAGATGATGGATCGGGGACCGCTCGTGAAGGTGTGATTGATGACGTCATAGGTGCTGAGACAGCGAGGTCCCCGCTTATGTGAAATTGGGGTTTTGGCTGTTAGAGCTTTTCACACCTCTCTCTCCTCTCGTCCACGACACGCCTTTTTCTGGGTCTCTACGCAGCAGTCGTCTCTCCTTGTCTCTCTGTTTCTTTTCCTTTGGGTATATTGGCACGCGCTTTGTCTTTATCAAACGTCCTTTAATTACACTCTACTACTATCAAAACAGGTACGTATACATGAGTCCCAGCTTGCGTATCCCCTGCTCGTCGAGGCTGACCTTGCGCTGGTCCAAGCCATTCACGAGCAACAGGTCAAAGCACATACACGCTGAGAAGACCGTCCGAACGGAATGCACCCATCCCAACAGCTCAACCACGGAGGACCAAGACCTAGTCCCGTACGTTTACCCTCCTTCCAGTCCAGCACGCAATGGTAGAATCGTGACTAACAGGGCTCTCCTTATTCCTCGCCCGATCGTTCGGGACCTCCCCACTCGCAGACTCCAACCTCTTCCTTCCACTCACAACAGCTAACTCCACCAAAACCAGGTGCCTCCTCCACTCCTGCACCTGCGATTTCGACGCCGAGTAATCAAGACATCGAGGCTGTCATTCAAATGGCCACTTCCAACGCTCGGTCTGCCGCTCCAAGAGACACACGTACGCAATTATTCGTTGGAAACGTGAGTCCGTCATTGAAGGGAAAAGGCTGGGGGGGGGGGGGGGGCCCTGTCGGCGTTATTTTGACTATTCTAACTCGGCCCCTCCCGTTCGCGTGACCCCCGCGCCGCGGATGCCCGATAGTTACCGTACAGAGTACGTTGGCAAGATTTGAAGGACCTATTTAGAAAAGCTGGCACCGTACTTCGAGCCGATGTGAGCCTCGGCCCGGACAACAGAAGCCGCGGATACGGGACCGTCCTGCTCGCCACCGCTGAAGACGCCGGACGAGCTATCGGTAAGTGGGGGGTTTTATGTTAAGGTTGCCCCTCGGCACGCGAAATTGCTCACACGGAGATCTATCAGATATGTTCAACGGCTACTCCTGGCAGACGCGCATCCTCGAAGTCCGACATGACCGCATGCCGCTGGACGCGACGATGTATGAAAATAACTATGGTGGTCCCCAATTGCAAATGCCCTTTCATACTCAAGCTCCCGCAGTTACGACGTCCGTCTCGAATGCGTCGTTTTCGGATAACCCTCTATTGGGAAGCGTCGGTCTCGCGAGCAGCGTTTCGGCGTCCGTCCTTGGCTCGAGCAGCAGCGGCAGCGTGTTAGGCCCCTCCAGTCCAACTCAATCGTCAGCATCAGGAGCAGCACCCTTCTCCCTCGCGTCTCACCTGAATGCCAATTCGATTTCGCGGTCGGGCTCGAGGATGGGGATGCACTCTGCTGGGAGGAGTTTGTTCGTCGGCAATGTGAGCACGCGCTTTTTCGTTATTCGGGCTTCTCGGCGCGGCAACGTTTCCGCTGACTTCTTATCTTCTCTCTCTCTCCCCGTCACTCTCTCACCAGTTGCCATTCCAATGTCAGTGGCAAGACCTCAAGGACCTGTTCCGCCAAATCGGGCCCGTCGTCCGCGCGGACGTCGCGCTTGGGCCGGACGGGCGGTCGAGGGGTTTTGGAACGGTGTTGTTTCAAACCGAGGCGGATGCGGACAGAGCGGTGAAAACGTTGAACGGGTGAGCATTCATGCAATCTTCGTTAACGTCACGAGAGGAGCTAACACCATGAATGTTTTTGTAAAAGCTTTGAATATAATGGTCGAATGATCAAGGTCCACCACGACCGATTCACGCAAAACACGACCGGAACCACGTCGCCACCGCCGTTCCCGGCACTGCAGCCTCACTTGCAGCTCCAGCAAACCGCGTCATTCATGGGTACGAACCCGCACCAGCCTCTTATACCATCGCACATCCACACGACAGTCGCGGCTTTGAGCGCGGGAGGAGTCGGGTTCGCGGGCGCTCCGTTCCACTCTCAACCTACGAGTCCCTTTGACGGGTTCCCTCCACCGACGCAGCTAGCGATGGGCCAGCAGCCAGCGCTGTACGAGCAGTATCTGAATCAGCAGCAGCAGATCGCCTTGCAGCAGCCCCCGGCGTTGCAGCGGAGCTTGACGGAGCAGGTGATGGGGGCGACTGGCGGCGCGGCGGCAGCGGGAGGGGTGACGGCGAATTTGGTGGCGTTGTTGAAAGAGCAGGTGGAGAGCATCCAGCAGCAAGCGGCGGCGTCGATCTCGCAGGCACCTTCCGTGACCGGGAGCCGGCCGAGCACGTCGCATGGGTCGGGCATCGCTGGGTCCACCAGGCCCGCGAGCGCCATGTCGGGCTCTGCGTCGTCTGGATACGTCAAGTTGGATTACCCGAGCTTGTTGAACCCGCCACCAGCGCCGACCCCGCCCACCGCTGCGTCCGCGATGGGTGTTGACGTGACGTCCAACGTGCCCAAGGCGGACGGAGACGCGATGGATGAAGAGGCACCCCCGCCTCAGACGCCCGCGATGAACAACCCTTCGTCGCCCGGTTCGAATCACCCTGGAACGATCGCGATCCCCCCGCCGCCTTCGACGTTCACTGCTGGCGGGATGGTGTTCTCTCCCTTAGGTAGGGGTGGGTTGCCGCCCATGACGCCGTCCATGCCTGGGTTCACGTTCCACCCGCAACAAGCCGGCACTCCACCGGGAATGCTGCCCCACTTCCTCTCACCGGGCATCGGTCCCACCTCCCCTCAACACTTCACGGCTCATTTAGGACGACAAGGCTCGTTCCACGCTGCGCCCGGTGGCCCGCACCCCGCCACGTCGATGCAAGCCGCGTTCGCGATGATGTACGGTACACCACCGATGATCCACACGCCGCCGGTGCACCACCACCCGCACATGATGCTGACTCCCGGGCCCAGGTTGGACCAGGCTGGGAGCCCCGTGGGGATGAACGGCGCGCCGCCGTACCCCTTGTCGCCGGGCCATCATCCGATGCACCAGATGCAGCCGGCGTGGTCGCCGCCTGTGCCGCCTGGAGGAGAGGGCATGACTACGCCGTACGCTGCTGTGGAGGGACAGAGGGACTACTTTGTTGCTGGTGCTGTGGCTCAGGAGGAACATACGGGGTATTTCCCGCCTGTGGCTCCGACGACGTCTTCGTCTTCAGGTGGCGGTGGAGGGTCGATTGGTCCATCGGATGCGAGCGTGTCCATGTCAGCAGAGGACAGCGGTTCGAGCGGCCCTTTATCAGCACCCGTCCTTCAAGACGCCGCAGTCATCATCGACACCACGCTGACCACCTCGTCCAGTCCGCTCAAAAAGCCACCCAGCTCTGACCCAGCCGCCACGATCCGCGCGCGCGTCGCCGGCCTGACGCTCGACGAAAAGACCGTACCCAGCATGGTCAACGAGATCGCCGTCGCGAGCGGGCTCGGCATGGGCACCGCGAAGAAAGCCATGGCTGCAGCAGCAGGAGGCGCGGGCGGCGCGGCGCAGAACGGGAACAAGCTGCCGAGCTTGTGGATGTCTCAGAAGAACCGGTTCAATCGGAGCAACGCGCCCTCGCCGCTGAGCGGATCGTCTCCCGAGCAGGAAGCCGTAGTGTCGTTCAGCAACGCCGCCGCCGCCGGTGCGACGTCCACGACGATGAGCAGGAACGCGTCGGGTCCCTTGCCGAGGCTGAACGAGAAGGACGTGAAGAGGCCGATGGGGATGTTTGGTTTGCCTTCGCCGGGACGAAGGGCGAGTTGGGCCGCGGAGCCTGGGTCCAGGAGACCAGAGGTCGTAGCTTCGTCGGTCAACGAGGCGGATTCGAGATAAATCGAACGGACAAGACAAAAAGATATTCAAGCACTCGAGCGATCAAGCATCGCAGAACAAGACATGTATCGCATTCCGGAAGGCGCGCGCTCAACTGGAGGGGCCAGATTCCTATACATTGGGGGTTTTGTTTTAATCTTGGGGAACTATGGTTTTTGGGGAATCGTTTTCTCTTCTTCTCTCTTCTTTTCCTTTTCCTTCCCTTCCCTTTCTTGGCATTTTTCTTTCTCTTGCATTGGTCGTCTCAAGTGGTGAAAGTCGTCTCTGAGTCCTTTTTCTTCCCTGGGTGCGTTTTGTGGTGGACAATCGGCAATGAAATATAAAACCTAAATAGCAATTGCAATAACTCCCCCCTCCCCTTCCGATAAAATAACTCTCATAGCCTGTTCTTGGTTTCGATCATTTATTATATATAGCATTTGCATTGTATCCTAAGATATGTAACTCCTATAATTCTCTTGGACGGCTGCCCAATGCGAAGCGGATGGGGAGTAGAACACACATGCTATTTTTAGGAGGTTCGGCCACCATGATGCCAAAAGTCTTGCAATGCGTTTTACTCCTTCTTTGTCTATTAACGACGTCTCGACTTCCAACTCTAGCAAAGAATATTGCGCAGGCGCCGTTAAATCAGAAGGACCGAACCGGCTGCTTGACGCGGCTCTTGCGTCAAATGCTGTCGAGAGCGTCCGCAAGTTTCGAAACTCTCTAGCAATGACACGGAGGTAACTGAGTTCCAGGAATGTTGCTTTAGGGCGATCGTACAGCCGGAGCGACAACGTGTTGAGACTAGGCCAAGCTCGACCCATTTGCTCCAGATGGCTCTCCTGCAGCTCGAATTTGGAGCTATGGCAAATTAGCAGCCCAAAGGTCTGGAGCTCCTTACAACCGAGGATATGGTGTATTGTCTCCCACGTAACTGCTACGTCAAGGTAGGCCATTGAGGCCTCGAGGCGAGTGAACGTTCCAATGGTGCGGAAGGGGTCGGTTCGCGGCTTGCCGCCGCCATTTTGGAACTCGATAAGTGAGCTATCAACCTGCACGTTAAGCCATCTAATGTTCTCCGACGGCACCCAAACTAGGAGAGGATCGAGGCGGTGTAAAGCGCTGGAGAGTTTGAGCGACTCGAGTGCAGGGAATGAGTCGTGATCAAGGGAGAGGGCCTCTCCATCGTAATTGCTGATTTCGAAGCGTCGAAGTCGGGGAAGATGACCGGCTAGGCGAAGTACCTCGTGGATTTGGTGACTGTCTCCTTGTCCATTTCGAGTGTCTCTATGCCTTGGTGGGATCGCAGAACTTGGGAGACGCTTGAACCGACATATTTCTCTCGTCGGAGTCCTACAGCGATGGAGGATGACCGGAGATGGGGAAGCTTCATCTCCGTGGCCAGCGCGTTCAGGAGGTGTTGTCAACCTTCCGCCTGCCGGAACGCCTCTACAACCACATCCGTCACAGATGGGGGAAGGAAATGTCCAAGGAGCTCTAAATTGAACTCCAACTTCCAGCTGATTACGAACCGCACGGATGTAAGGTTCGGTATAATCGGCGTGGAAGGCAGGTGTGGCCTCAGTTTTAGCAATGTGTCTTCCTGATCAAAGGCTAGACGAAGGTGTCTGATGTGCTGTGAATGCAGCATGAACCTGTCCCAGTCGGATTTGTCCAAGGCACGTGTGACAGTGAACGGGCAGAACTGAGAGGGGGAAAACTTTCATTGAGTTTACTTGGAGCGAAGCACGACCGTAGTAAACTTACATCGACAGAGCCATCCCGTCTCCTCAGTACTGCGTCCTCGGGTAACAAGCACAAGAGAGGGGTCAGGCGTTGGACGGTTCTCCATAAGAAGGGGAAAGCCTGCAGCCAGAACGAGCGGCAGACCAGTGTCAATTTCCTGAGCGTCGTCGTCCTATCAGCGAGCTCGAAGATCATTTGGACGAGCTCTGGGATGTCCCAAAGTGCGTGCATGGTTCGTGATGTCGGTCTGAATGGGGATGGCCGGTTTAGCTGGATGCCAATGAGTTTCAAATCAGGCTCGTGACTCGTGCTGACGTCAGCCCCAGCTCCGATAGAAGTAGCGAGAAGATAATGTTACTAAAAATGTCGAAACAGTGTCAAACACAGACTAGTCGTTAGGGCGAGCGAAATCATTGTCTTCTCAATAGCAGAGCCAAGGTGAAGCTATGCCGAAAGAAGCGCTATATATGTACTGAAGGCATGATAACGTCTCCCTTCCCTTCCTATAAATAATTCTCATAGCCTGTTCTTGGTTTCAGTCATTTATTATAGCATTTACATTTTATCCTGGGATATGTAACTTCTATAATTCGCTTGGACGGCTGACCAATGCGTAGCGGATAAATTGTAGTACCGACATGTTATTTCTAGGAGGTTCGGCCACCATGACGCCAAGAGTCTTCCAACGACTTCTAATCCTTCTTCGTCTATTAACGACAGGTCAACATCCAATTTTTGCAAAGAATATTGTGCAGGCACCGTTGAATCAGAAAGACTGAACTGGCTGCTTGACGCGGCTCTTGCGTCGAATTTTATCGAGAGCGTCCGCAAGTTTTGAAACTCTGTAGCAATAACGCGGAGGTAACTGAGTTTCAGGTATGTTGTTTCAGGAGCGTCGCTATCGTGCAGCTGGAGCCGCAATGTCTTGAGACTAGGCCAAGCTCGACCCATTTGCTCCAGATGACTCTCCTGCAGCTCGAGACTGGAGCCACGTAAAGCTGTTATCACAAAGGTCTGGAGCTCCTTACAACCGAGGATATGGTGTATTGTCTCCCATGTAGCTTCTACTTCCAGGTGGACGTTTAGGACCCTGAGGTGAGTGAACGTTCCAATGGTACGGAAGGAGTCGGCTAGAGGCGTGGCGCTGGGGTCTTGAGACGCGGGAAGTGGGTCTTCAACCGTCATTTCAAGCCGTGTAATTTTCTCCGAAGGCACCCGAACCAGGAGAGAATCGAGGCAGTGTGAAGCGCTGGCGAGCTTGAGTGACTCGAGTGCAGGGAACGAGTCTTGATCAAGGGAGAGGGCCTCTCCATCGTAATTGCACATCTCGAAGTGTCGAAGTCGGGGAAGCTGACCTGCTAAACGAAATACCTCGTGGATTTGGTGACTGTTTCCTATATCCATTGTAAGTCTCTCTATGCCTTGGTGGGATCGCAGAACACGGGAAACGCTTGCACCAACATCTTTCTTGGGCCGGGATCCTACAGTGATGGAGAATGAGCTGAGACGAGGAAGCTTCATTTCCGTGGCCAGCGCGTTCAGGAACCGTTGTCCGTCCTCCGGCCCCCCTATGGCACATACATCCACATCCGTCACAGATGGAGGGAGGAAATGTCCAAGGAGTTCTAAATTGACCTCCAACTTCCGGTTGATTTCGAACCGCACAGAGGACAGGTTTTGCATAAGCGGCGTGGAAGGCAGGTGTGGTGCCAGTTTTAGCAAAACGTGTTGCAGAGACAAGGGAATACAAAAGTGCCTGATGTGCTGTGAATGCAGCATGAACCTGTTCCAGTCGGATTTGTCCAAGGCACGCGTGACAGTGAACGGGCACATCTGAGGGGGGGGGGAGGACTTCCATTGAATATTGCTTGGAGCCAAGCATGACCATGGAGAACTCACATTAATGGCGCCATCACTTCTCCTTAATACCGCATTGTTGGGTAACATGCACAAAAGGACGGTCAGGCCTTTGACCCTTCTCCATAGGAAGGGCAAAGCTTGCAGCCAGAACGAACGGCAGACTGGTGCCACGTTCCTGAGCGTTTCCCTATCAGTGAGCCCAAATATCATTTGAACGAGCTCTAAGATGTCCCAAAGGGCGTGCATCGGTCGTGATAAACTCTCTGAATGGGAATGGCTGGATTAGGTGGAAGTGATCAATTTGAAATCAGAATCATGACTCATGATTACGTCAGCCCCGGCGGCCGTTCATGTCACCGTCACCGATTCACCTTATGCTATTCACGAAACACTACAGTATATTACTCTTATAGTTCGTACGCGGCCGACCAATGCCAAGCGCAGTTAGAGTCAGGCCATGTTACTTCGACAAGGTTCGGCCACCACAATGCCAACATCCTTCCAACCACCTTTTCTCCTTCCTGATCAATCAACGACATGTCGACGTCCAACTCCTGCAAAGAATATTGCGTAGCTAGCGCTCGATCAACGAGACTGAACCCGGAATTTGACGCGACTCTTGCGTCGCTAGCGATAGTGAGCTTTCGTAAGTTTCGAAACTCTGTGGCAATAACGTGTAGGTGACTGAGTTTCAGGAATTTCGTTTGAGGGCGGTAGTCTCTGAATAGTCGGAGTTGCAGTGCGTGGAGATTACGGCAAGCTCGGCCCATCTGCTCCAAATGGCACTCCTCCAGCTCGAGATTGCAGTCCCATCCGACCACGATTTTGAGAGTCTCGAGCTCCTTACACCCGAGAATATTCTCGAGCGTGTCCCACGTCGTTCGCACCCCCAGCGCCACGTCTAGAACCTTGAGGTGAACGAACCCTCCAATGGTGCGGAAACAGTCCATAATTGACGTGCCACCGGCGGCTTCGAACTCTTGGGGGTGACCTTGAGCGTTCATTTTGAGTTGTACGTTTCGTACGTTCTTCGAAGGCACGCGGCTGAGGAGAGTGCCTAAACAGTCTGGAGCGCTGCAGAGCTCGAGCGATTCGAGCACTGGAAACGATCCAAGAGGCAGGGTGCAGATTTCAGGTTCTCGCTTGGCGTAATATCCATCTGGATCCGTCATCTTGAAGCGACGAAGGTGGGGGAGCTCTGCAGCGGAGCGGAGTACCTCGAGAATGTGGTGACTACGCCCCATTGCGAGTTCTAGTGTTTCGATTCCTTGATAGCATTGCAGGATGTTGGAGACGCTGGAGCCAGTGTCTGTTCTCGAGGAGCGCTCTGTTCTGATGGCGAACGAATTAAGGTTCGGGAGTTTCATCTCCGCGGTGAGCCCTTCCAAGATCCATTGGTATCCTGACAGTTGCTCATCTGCTTCCTGGCCCACCCCGAGCTCCACTTCCGTCACGGTAGGGGGAAGGAATATCCGAACGAGCTCCAAGTCCGGTTGCAAAGGCTCTAGGATGTCAACCCTTACGGACGTCAAGTTTGGCAGAATCGTCGTGAGTGGGAAGAGGGGTGCCAGTTCCTGAGAGACGCGCTGCGACGACGCGTCGATAGGGAAAACGAAGCGTCTGATGTGCTGAGAATGTAGAGTAAACCTGTCCCAATCGGATTGCTGCAAGGCACGCTTCAGAGTGAACGTCCCCAGCTGAAAGGAGCAAGGGGCTCGCTGAGCTTCGCTTGAGAATAGGCACAACAGGGTGGACATACATCGATATAACCCTTAAGCGCCCTCGGCACCGCATCTTCGGGGAACAGTTGCAAGAGGTGACCCAGCCCATAGACGGTCTTCCATACCAAAGGCAAACTCTGCAGCCAGAACGTGCGGCAGACCAGCGCCGCTTTCGCCTGAGTTGGTTGATCGAGGAACCCCAAAATGATCTGGACGAGCTCCGGTATGTCCCAAAGGGCGTTCATGCTGGGTTTGGTACTGTTGGAGCGGAATGATGATTGCAGAGGAAGGGCCCGATGGCTGCGTATCGAGTCAGATGTTATGACGTAAAGTCTGACATGAGGGTCGCAGGAAGCTGGTTCGAGAAGACCAGAGGTTGTGACGCCGGCTTCTATCGCTTGGAAATATATTGTTTACTAAGCTTCTTGGGACCTGGAATATTCTCTTGCAGGGGTTATCTCACGTGAAGAGGCCGCCGTTGAATCCTTTTTCCTGGGTCCCTTTTGTGGAGGACATCGACAATGAGATATGAAACCTAAATGGGAGTGGCACATGACTCCCTCTATCCACTTCCAATAAAGAACGCTTTCAGTTTGCCCTCGTTTCAGTCATCTATTATCAGATTTACGTCGTGTCCTAGCAATTGTTCCTCCGATAATTCGCATGGGCAGGTGACCAATGCTCTGCGTATCCTGGTAAGCTCGCCCAGTTTACGTGGAGAAGGTTCGGCCACCACAATTGCAGCAAGGGTCCAACGATCTGTTCTGCTCCTTTATCTATCAACGACTCGCCAACGACGCATCTCAATTGCTCGTGGCCACTACCACGGGGTCCATATTCAGCATTCAGCGCACTCCACTTCCTAAATGTGCCATCAAATTCAAATTTCAATGCCTTCTCGCTACATTATCTACAGTACATTGAAATTGGTGAGAGCGGAAGGCTGCCCATCCTATCTGCTATGTATCAAATTATTGAAAGGTCTCGATCACTGAGGCCCAACGGGCCGAATATATAAGTTGCTCGTCTCGAGTTACAAATCGAAGCTTGGGCCACCAGGCTCGAAATAGCCGTGCAATCTTTCTTTCTGCATAATCATCGATCAATGACCGACCAACCTCTAATTCCCGCAGCTCGTTGTCTCCAGTTGTGACTGTATCATCGAATTGGAATCCCTCGTTTCCGCTACTCGTTGCATCAAACCCAAGGGTGAGTTTTACGAGGTTCCGAAACTCTCTAGCGATGATCCGGAGATGCACCAGGGTGATATACTTGTTTTGGTAATGGTAATCGGAGAACAAGGCAAGGTGCAGTTCTTTGAGCTGTGGCCAGGCTTCCCCCATCTTCACCAGGCTATCCTCCCTAAGGTACAACGGATAACGTTGACCAACTACGATGGTAAGGTTCTCGAGTTCTTTGCACTCTAGAACTGGGTTCAATGCCTCGTCTGAGATGGAGATCAGCAACTCCAGAGCCAATTTTCGGAGATGGGCAAATCTCCCGATGAAGAGGAAATAGTCTGTAAACTGGGCCGCATGGTCGGCTTCGAAATCTTCGAAGCGGTCGCAAGTATCAAGGTAGAGGTCGATTGTCTCCACATCTCCTGAAATTATTCGAGTTGATAGGGCAGCAATGAAGTCCGGGGCGCCAGAGAGTTTAAGTGTACGGAGTACGGGGAATAGAATATCGCGTGGTAGAGAGAGAATTTCCGGCTCTTCCACAGCTGTCTTCCCATCGTAATCGATCATGTCCAATTGAAGAAGGTTTGGAAGCTCCCCAGCCGAGCAAAGGAACTCGTAGAGATTGTTGTTAGGTGCCATGACGATGCTGACGGTTTCGATGGTCTGGTGCATGCGAAGCACTTGGGACACATTAGAGCCTAAACCTTCTCCACCATAGAAATTGCTTGTCTCTATGGCAAACGATGCGAAGCTTGGAAGCTCTGTCACGGCCAGAACGCCCAAGACTGCCTCTGCGAATCCCGCGGCATTTTCGCCAACCTCAACTCGTACAAGCGAGATATTGTTGGGAAGAAAGAGTCCTATTGTCTCTGAATCCGCCCCTCCAGCTTCGTCTAAGAGATTAAAGTGAACACTTGTGAGGTTTGGGAGGATCGCCCGAGATGGCAAGTTTAAGAGTAATTGTTGGTACTGATGGTGATCATAATCGGAGAACGATATTTCGAGGAGCTTGGTGTATTGAGAATGTAGTAGAAACCTTTCCCAGTCTGACTCATGAAGGGTTCGTTTGAGCGTGAATGGCTTTACGGGCGGAGTGCCGTCAGACATGTCCTATAACAGCACTAGGACCGAGCTTCTGGCTTACTTCCATGCTATCCTCAGGACCTTTCGCCATTGAGTCATCAGGAAATAGCTGCATGAGGGTGTAGAAGTCATTGACCTCTTTCCAGGTGAATGGCAGAGTGTTCAACCAGAATGTTCGACAAACGGTTGCAGCTCCAATCCGGGTTTTGTTATCGAGGAATGTGAAGACTGATTGAACTAGCTCTGGTATGTCCCAAAATCCGTGCATATCAAAATGGGCCTTATTCGAGTAGGGGTGCGGTGTTTGAAAGCGAGAGGGGTGAATGTGACTTGGATGTGATCCGAGGCTGCAGAAGCGGAACTCCGGGTCCGTAAAAGCCGAGCGTTGACAGCCTGACGTACAGCTGCTTGACCGGACACTATTCATAGAACTTGGCCACCATCTACTTTCATGCCACCGATGGATCTTTTGGCGCTAGACCATTAAGTTTAATTTCCTTGCGCACTATGGCGTCATCCCTATACATACTTGTGATGGAGGTTTCGATCTCGCCGCACCGGAAAGCTCTCCCAGATTGTAATTACAGGATCGAGATATTCTATGGATCCCGGGGGGGGGATAGGGGTGTACGAGCGAGGCCCACCTTGATACACCTTGCATGTCTTAGGTAATTCCCGAGGGCCTTCTGATTTCACCGCCGGGGTTGTCGTTCATATATATGATCATGGAATCGTTGAAATAGACTCATCTCCACAGTATAGTCGTTCGATGGCCTCTGGTGTATGTGCAGTAAGGGGTCATTGTTACTATTCCCTCCCACGCGCGCCAGACTTAGGCTCGCCAGCGTCCTATTGAATTTGCCGTCAGTCGACTTGATGTATCAATTTGCTTTGCGGATCGAACCGGTTGATATAATGAATACAAACACGGAATTCGAACATCAGAGCATTGAGGTTGACGTCTCCCAGAAGATCGAGTATGCGAATTCTACCATCGGAGGTCTATCCACAATCTCCCCATCCACCAGTAATGGATTACCGTCACCATACCGCGCGTCTAAGAAGGCTTGAATGCGCTCGGGCGTCACGCCTTCCACCGTGCTAAAATCAAGGTCCTTCAGCCTCGGACAGGCCCACCCGAGTCTCCCAGTTTCTTCATCCCGCCGGATAGTTTCAAGCAAAGCCATGATGTTCAGAGCATCATCTAGCGCTGCAGCTGAGATTTTAGTGACCATCGGTAGCTCCCCGAGGACTTCTGCCGGGAAGCTGGGAGTTGATGATATGGTATTGAGAGCGTAATCAAACCCATGGGCGACGATTGTGAGAGGAACGAGAATGCGGTTCGATTTAATAAAGTCGACCATTTGTTGCATCGATGATAGCGGGTCTCCGACCACTACCCCGAAGTCTGCAGTCTTGCCTGCGGCGTCACCATCTGGCCAAGGCATGGCCCAACGGTCCGTATTCAAGTATATTTCGTTCGAGAATGTTCCATTGGATAGTGTGAGACCTTTCGTAGAGGATGATAATACCGGTATGATAACTTGAAAGAAGTGGTGATAGGGATTCTGGTCCGAGTTTGAAATTTTGAGATGCTTGAGGAATAGCCCGTGAACGCGTATTGATTTGAGCCGAGGGAACCGGGCATGCCTAATGAGATGGTCGGCCAGTCCCTCTGCAAGCTCATCTAAACATACGGAAAGGAGAGATGTAAGGTGGATGGGCTGCGTGTTCCATTCCTGCTCTTCGATCGAGCAAAGGCCCGGGATGTTGAGTCCATGTAGTGTCAACTGTTCTAAGCCAGAAGCCGCCTGTAGGATCTCCATGAGCTTTTCGAATCTTGGAGCCCCTTCTTTCACTTTAATAAGCGATAGCGATCTTAGGTGAGAGAGGTTGAGGTTGTTCCAGTAGAGGCCCATTCCGTCAAGGGAAAGGTTTCTGAGTGCCGGATTTCCAAAAATCTTGATAATGTGGTTAATGGAATCAGACTCTCCATGTATTCCTCCCGGTTCGGATGAGGTGTTCTGTATGGTGAGGTCGCGGAGTTGTAGCGCCGTGAATTCTAGGAAGGGGACCTCCATGTAACGGAAAGGTAAATGAAGCGATAATGACTTCCATCGCCAGGATTGTTGCTCGACTGCTTTTGAGAAGTCGTATATGCTTTCCGGCACCTCAACTTCCATCCACTTTAATCTAGAGCATTGTATCGAGAGTGGGGCTTGTGCTGACATTTCGAGGCAGCGAATATGGTCATCTACTCCCCAGCGGATGTCAGACCAGATACGTGGCGTACTCATAATTGTCTGGAGCAACCGATGAGAAACGTTGCAAAGTTGGGTTCTGCGAGGAGGTTTTGGTTTCTCGGCCGAATTATTCCACCGAACCGGGGCGAGTCTTTTACGCTGCTCTGGAGAATTTAGGATGTCGAATATAAGGATCTCCGTGAAGACTTCCTGAGGAAGTCGATAGATCCATTGGGAGGAGTTATGCTGACGCTGCAGCGTAGCTGCTCGAAGGAGAAGCTCCTCGTGAATAACGGAAGCAGCGAGCTCCAGCTCAGCAATTTCCCTTTCCTCGCTATCCTCGATGGGGTTGCTACGAGGATACATTCATTAGTGTGAGGAACAGGTGAAGAAAGCCAATCTAGGATATATCACCCACCTTTCGGACGCGTCACGTCTCCCGCGGACGCTTCCGAGTAGCAATGAGATTGCTTGACCGACCGTGCCGGGAGGTGGGGGACGTAGAGGAGGGTGCATTCGCAGATTTGATGGTGCAGCCCCTGCCGGCTTCAAGGAGCTTATAGGTTGTGGTGGAAGCGTGTCCGCAAACGAAATGCACAGCCATGCGCGTCTCGCTCTCACCGATAGATGTGGCGGAACATTGAACGCCGCCGGTACCGGTCAATCCCCGGTTTCCGGTCATCATCTCCTAGGAACACGGCTGCTTGTTGCCTCGCAACCAATCAGTCATTATCTAGGTACTCACAATACAACCCGTGGGATGCCGTTAATGCTCTGTTAGGGAAACTCTCCTGACTGAAATCCATCGATGAATTAGACAAGGCACATCGCAAACAACACCACACAAAAATGAATAATCATCCAAAACTGTGGCTAATGTATTAATTACTGCCGGATACTCCCTGCCTTCAAGGAGGTTGGTTGTGTAGTTTAATCGTGGCCACCCGTCTCGGTGACCTAAGTTTGCGAGCCGAACCGATGGAGGTTTCAGGAAAGCAAGGGTTGTCACGATCCCGATTTGTTCGGATGCTCTTTAGATACAGGTCCTTCGACGGCCCGAGGTCCTAGCTCGAGCCATCCTGGCGCACTACGCCGCATATGAGGAAAGTTCCACATACCTATGTATGCGAAAGTCCTCACAGACTGTAATTAGCGGAGGGCCTCGGATCGAGGCGTTGTACGACTTAATATATCGTCTGAATGTACATCCCGTGCCTTAAGTGCTTCTTCGCAGTGTTCCTAATCCACTGGCGCGGACGTTGTTGTTCGGATCTGTGGCTATGCACGCTTAGCACAGCGCAAAATAGACTTTTTTCTATGGCATACTCGTTCGATGGCCTCTAGGATGAGTGCAGTAAAGGACCATTGTTGCTATTCCTTCAGACGGGGCCAGCTTCGCTGACGCCCTTCCGAATTTACGGCCAGTCGACTTGTTGTATCACTTTGCTGCGTCGATTGAACTTCTGATATAATGAATACAGACATGTAGTGCGAACATGAGAACATTAGGGTCTACGTCTCCCAGAAGATCGAGTGTCCGAGTTCTACCATCGGGGGTCTATGCACAGTCTCCCCTTCCACCAGCAAAGGATTACCGTCGCTATACCGCGCATCTAAAAATGCTTGAGTATGCTCGGGCGTCAGTCCTTCCACCGCGCTAAAATCGAGGTCCTTTAGTCTCGGGCAGGCCCATCCTAGTCTCCCGGTTTCTTCGTCCCGCCGGATAGATCCGAGGAAAGTCATAATATTTAGCGCATCGGCTAGCGTACCAGCAGATATTCTAGTGACCGTCGGAAGCTTCCCAAGAACGTCCACCGGGAATTTGGGAGTCATTGACGATGGGTCATCGAGGGTGTAATTATACCCATTGGCTTCGATTGTGAGAGGAGCTATGAGGTGGTTTGATGTGAGGAAATTGGCGAAGTTTTGCATCGCTGATAGCGGGTCCTCAACCTCTACCCCAATATCTGCAGTCTCGCCTGGCGCTTCACCATCGGGCCAAGGCATGTCAGTCCAAAAGTCCGTGTTTAAGTACATGACGTTCGAGAATGTTTCATTGGACAGCGTGAGACCTTCTGAAGATGATAACATCGGTACGAGAATTTGGAAGAAGTGGTGATGGGGATTCTGGTCCGAGTTTGAGTTTTCGAGATGCTCGAGGGATAGTCCGCGGACCCGCATCGATTTGAGCCGAGGGAACCGGATAAGCCTGATAATATGGCCGGGCAATTCCTTTGGCAGCTCATCTAGCCATAGGGAAAGGAGAGATGTAAGGTGGATCGGCTGTGTGTTCCGTTCCTGCTCTTCGGTCGGACAGAAGGTGTTGAGCCCATGTAGTGTCAACTGTTCTAATCCAGAAGCCGACTGTAGGATTTCCATGAGCTTTTCAAAGCTTGGAGCTCCTTCTTTTATCTTGGTAAGTGACAGCGATCTGAGGTGAGAGAGATTGAGGTCGTCCCAGTGAAGGCCGATTCCGTCAAGGGAGAGCGTTCTGAGAGTCGGATTTCCGAAGATCTTGAGAACACATGGTACGGGCTCCGTCTCTCCAAAGATTCCTGGGAGACCGCGTGCAAAGTTTTGTATGGTGACGTCGTGGATTCGTGGCGCCGTAAATTCTAGGAAGTTAAGCCGTCCCGGGCTGAACTCTAAATTAAGACATAACGACTGCCATCGCCAGGATTGCTCCCAAACTGCTTCTAAGAACTCCTCCATGCTTGCCGGCGAGGGGATTTCCATTCGATCCAATTCAGAGCAACGTATCGAGAGAGGGGCTTGTGCCGACATCTCGAGGCAGCGAACATGGTCATCTCTCCTCCAGCGGATGTCGGACCAGATACGTGGCGTACCCATAATTGTCTGGAGGAACCGATGAGATACGTTGCAAAGTTGGGTTCTGCGAGGAGGTTTTGGGCGTTCGACCGGATATTTCCGCCGAAATGAGCTGTGTTTTCGCTCTTCTGGAGGATTTCGGATGTCGAATACGAGGATCTCCGTGAAGACTTCTTGAGGGAGTCGATAGATCCATTGGGAGGAGTTACGCTGGCGTTTCAGCATAGCTGCTCGAAGCAGAAGCTCATCATGAATGGCGGAAGCAGCGATCTCCAGCTCAGCGATTTCCTTTTCCCTGCTATACTCGATGGGATTGCTACGAGGATAGATACATCGGTGTGAGGAGCCGGCAAAGAAAGCTAAGATAGAATATATATCCTCACCTTTCGGACACGTCAGGTATCCTGCGGACGCTCCCGAGTAGCAAAGAGATTGCTTGACCGACTGTGTCAGGAGACGGGGGCCGTGGAGGAACGTGCATTGGCAGATTTTTACGGTCCAGCCCCTGCCGTCTCCAATTGTGGTGGATGTGCGTCCGGAAACAGAATGCACAGCCCCGCGGATCTCGCGACCGAAACGTAATGATTAGACAAGGGACATCACAAACAACACCACACAAGCTCAGTCGTAGCCACGAGGCCCCCCTTATTGGAAAGCTCTGGCGGACTGTAATTAGCGGGAGAACTAGGATCGCGGTGTGGCATGACTTCGTGGGCAAGGAGGTGTAAGTGAGGGCTGCAATGATATCGTCTTAATGTACCGTGCCTTATGCGATCCTCGAGGGTCCTCCCAATTCACGGCCGGCATCGTTGCCCAGTTCTATGGCCGTGCACCAGAAGAGTGCATTGAAAGGGGCTCACTCTCTGTGGCATGGCACTCGATGACCTCTAGGATGGGTGTAGTAAGAATTTCCGGCTCCTTGCCGAGTTGCCTCAGTGCGAAGGACATGGAAGGACTGCGGTTACGACCTGAGTTGCTTCACCAACCTTGTTGGTCGCCGAGAATATCTGGATGTATAGGATGTATGGAGCGTATATGGTTCCAAATAGTAAATACTCCATTTCCTGAGCCGTTGTGGAATCCGCCTGACCTTCATCCATCGTTGGACTTTTGGTGGGCCGGCGGGAGTGTGAGACGCGCCAGCTTGTCCATGTTGTTCGAGACCACACTTGCACCACAAGCTACCCGACGACCTGCGGAAGTTGCACCATCGAATCCCGTTAATGCACGCTCATCCAAGCCCCCCATCTTCTGACACGGTTAATCAAGCAATATCTTTACTACTTGGGGACATCCGCGGGACTAGTGGCACGTCAGAAAGGTGGGTAATGGAATCAAGCCCTCTTCACTTGTCCCTCACATTTCCGCCATCGTCCTAGCAATTCCACTGAGTGCACGAGGGAAAGGGAGATCGCTGAACTGGAGCTCGCTGCTTCTGCCATCCATGATGAGCTTCTCCTTCGAGCAGCTCGACTGAAGCGCCAGCGTAACTCCTCCCGATGGATCTATCAGCTTCCGGAAGAAATCTTCACGGAGATCCTCATAATTGACATCATAAATTCCGACCTAGAGGAACGGAATCCATTCTCCACTCGATGGAGTTCACAGGTCGTCCATCCAGCGGTTCCTCGCAGAACACAACTTTGCAACATATCGCATCGTTTCCTCCAAACAATTATGGGTACGCCACGTATCTGGTCTATCATCCGCTGGGGTAGAGATCACCATACTCGCTGCCTCCAAATGTCCGCCCAAGCACCTCTGTCGATACGATGCGGTGAATACGACAGAATCAAACTCCGGTCACCGGGAGGCATTAGCGAATTCTTAAAAGATGTTTGGGATCACTCCTGGCGGTGGGAAGCATTATCACTTCGTTTAGGGTTCGACACGAGGTACCTGCGGTTCCTGGAATTTTCGGCACCGCAAATCCGCGACCTCACCGTAGAAAACTCTTCACGTGGATTTGGAGGAATGCATGCGGAATACGATTCAATAACATACGTGCTCAAGATATTCGGAAATCCAACACTCAGACACCTTTCCCTTGACGGAATCGGCCTTCAGTGGAACGACGTCGGCTTCTCTCGTCTCAAGTATCTATCGCTCGTGAGGATACAAGATGGAGCCCCAGACCTCCAACAACTTTTGGAAATCCTAAAGATAGCTTCTGACTTGGAACAACTGACGTTACACGCTGTCGAGATCATCTGCTCCAGCGACAAGCAGGAATCGGACCTGCAGCCCATCCACCTTTCATCTCTCCTTTCGCTATGGCTGGAGGGCTTACCTGTGGGATCAGCCGAACATCTCATTAGGGCTATCTGGTTTCCCCAGCTCAAATCGATGCGGGTTCGCGGGCGATTCATCGAACATATCGAAAACTCAAACTCGGACCGGAATCCCTATCACCATTTCCTCCTAGTTCTCAACCAGATATTATCCTCTTCCACGCAAGGTCTTACTCTGTCGAATGAGCCATCATCGAACCTCTTGTCCTTGGACGCGAGCCATTGGTTCCCCGGGGACGCCGGCGAAAAGACTGCCTATCTTGTAGTTGAAGTTGAGGATCCGCTCTCCGGAGTGCAAAAAATGGCCGATTTTCTTACATCAATCCGCATTCCCGTCCCTCTCACAATTGCCGCCAATGGCTATAATCACGCCTTTGATTCCACATTACCACCAACTCCCTCCTTCCCGGCAGAAGTCCTCAAGAAGCTTCCGACGGTCACTAATATCTCCGCCCTCGTGCTGGTCGATGCACTGAATATCATGAACATCCTTGGATCTATCCGGCGGGACGAAGAAACTGGGAGATTAGGATGGCCCTGCCCGAAGCTGAAGGTGCTCGATCTGGGCGGGGTGGATGGACTGACGTCCGAACACCGTGAAGCATTTTTAAATGCGCGTTATGGCGACGGTAATCCATTAGTGGTTGATGGGGAGGCCGTGCATAGACCTCCAATGGTGGACCTCCAGTACTTTACCCCATACGATTCAGACCCGTGATTATTAGGGAAAAAATAAAATCTGGTTGTACATATGTCCTATGGCTGAATACAGGAGAGGGCACGAAGGCTCGCCGCTTTGTCATCCTCTCCAACGCCCACCCAAAACGACGTCATAACCTCATTCGGATCGAGCGCCCGGGCGCTCGATCTGCCAGCTCCACCAGGCAAGCTGAATACGCTCGCGAAACCCAACAACAAGTCAACGCAAGCATTATCTCGGCGCACCTCCTGTGTCGTGTCTTGGGTTCAGGATAGACTCAAACGTAATCCCAATCCACATAGCTCCTGGCATGTTGCTCATAGTGTCATCACTTTTTCGAGTCTTCCACTCCTCGCCGAAGTTGTGGCTGCCAGACTCACTAGGGGCGACGGATTGGCAGTGGCCCTTTCCACGCGCACATTGCATAGGTCTCAGGGAAGTCCGAGTCTCGGATAGGCTCCCCGGATCGGTTATCCCGTATATTTGCCGAAGTCTCGTGGAACCCTCACCGTATACCATTCCCGCCCTCCTAAGCCCTCCCAACCTATTTAGACATACTCTGTAACCTCTTTATGTCAATTATACGACTTGATATACATTGAAATAGTGATCTAAGTTTATGCAGATCAGTCATGGCCATGGGACCCATCTCCGTGACCGGCTGGAAAGCTTTACTGTAATTACCCGAGGGATTCGGATCGTGTTGTTACATTACTTTATGAGTAAGAAAATGCGAGTTCTAGAGTGTTGTGGAATCCGCCTGGCCTTCCTCCACCGTTGGATGGGCCGTGAGAGGCGCCAGCTTGTCTCAGGATGTTGTTCAGGAACACAACTTGCACCACAAGTCAGAACCTGCACCATCGAACCCCGTTAATGCACGCTCCCCCATGCCCCCCATCTTCAGATGCTGTCGATCAAGCAATATCTTTACTACTTGGGGACATCCGCGAGACTAGTGGCCCGTCAGAAAGGTGGGTAATAGTATCAAGCCCTCTTCACTTGCGCCTCAAACTCCTACATATCGTTTTAGGGATCCCACTGAGTATAATAGGGAAAGGGAGGTTGCTGAGCTGGAGCTCGCTGCTTCTGCCATCCACAATGAGCTTCTCCTTCGAGCGGCTCTACTAAAGCGCCAACGTAACTCCTCCCGATGGATCTATCAGCTTCCTCAGGAATTCTTCACGGAGATCCTCATGATTGACATCATAGAGTCCGACCTAGAGGAACCGGATCCAGCTCGACGGAGTCGGCTGGTCACCCGTCGACCAGCTCCTCGAAGGACCCAACTTTGCAACATATCGCATCGTTTCCTCCAAACAATTATGAGCACGCCACGTTTATGGTCGATCATCCGCTGGGGTAGAGATCACCATACTCGCTGCCTCCAAATGTCCGCCCAAGCACCTCTGTCGATACGATGCCATGCCTTTGACACAATCAAACTCCGGTCACCGGGAGGCACTAGCGAATTCTTAAAAGATGTTTGGGACCATTCCTGGCGGTGGAAAGCATTATCACTTCGTTTACGGTTCGACCCGAGGCATTTGTCCCTGGAGTTTTCGGCACCGCAAATCCGCGACCTCATGATAGAAACCTTTCCACGTGGATCTGGAAGAAGGATTCAAGAATATGCAGAAGACAAACCAAAAACATACGCCCTCAAGATCTTCGGAAATCCGTCACTCCGACACGTCTCCCTTCACGGAATCGGCCTTCACTGGAACGACCTCGGCTTCTCTCATCTCAAATATCTATCGCTCATGAGGATACGAGAAGGAGCTCCAAGCCTCCAAAAACTTTTGGAAATCCTAAAGATAGCTTCCGGCTTGGAACACCTGACGGTATACACAGTCGAGATCATCGATTCAAGCAATGAGCACGAATTGGACCTGCAGCCCTTCCACCTTTCATCTCTCCTCTCGCTATGGCTAGATGTTTTACCAGCGGGATCAGCCGAACATCTCATTAGGCCGATCTGGTTCCCCCAACTCAGATCGATGCGGGTTCGCGGGCGATTCATCGAGTATTTCGAAAACTCAAACTCGGAACAGAATCCCTATCACCATTTCCTCCTAGTTCTCGGCCAGATATTATCATGTTCTACGCAAGGCCTCACTCTGTCAAATGAGACGTCATCGAACCTCCTGTTGTTGTACCCGAACCATTGGCCCGAGAATGCCGCCGAAAAGGCTGCAAAGCTTGTTGTTGAGGTTGAAGATCCGCTATCAGCAGTGCAAAAAATGGCCGATTTTCTTACGTCAAACCGCATTGTCGTTCCTCTCACGATCGCTGCCAATGGCTACAATCACGCCCTTAATTCTATATTACTAGCAACTCCCTCCTTTCCGGCAGAAGTCCTCGAGAAGCTTCCGACGGTCACTAATATCTCCGCCCACGTGCTGGTCGATGCACTGAATATCATGAACATCCTTGGATCCATCCGGCGGGACGAAGAAACTGGGAGATTAGGATGGCCCTGCCCGAAGCTGGAGGTGCTCGATTTGAGCAAGGTGGATGGACTGACGCCCGAACACCGTGAAGCCTTCTTAGCTGCGCGGTATGGCGACGGTAATCCATTAGTGGTTGATGGGGAGGTCGTGCATAAGCCTCCAATGGTGGACCTCCAGTACAGGCCTACCCAATGGGAAACGTAAATATTGATCATGTACTCACATTGTGTACTTCTCTCAACATATTGGACGTTGAAGGCTCATGAGCCCGTGTCGGTGACCTAACTTCGCTACCAACCGAGCTTACGACCGTTTCAGGCAATCATGGAACGTCAGAATCACGCTTTATCAGCAAGCTCTTCAGAAGGCGACTAGTGAGGAAAGTGGATTGGAATACCCTATCACCGGAAAAGTAAGATGGTGCCGCGAGGACGAGCCGCAATGACATTGTTTCAGTGCAACTACTGTGCTGTGTGTGATTAGATTTCTGGAAAGATTTGATTGTAAATTATCACCGGCGCAACCCCTGAACGACTGTTCGTGGGATGACTTCTTTTAGCCCCCTGCGTGCTCTTCACCCAAAAGCGACGCATTAGCAGCGGCCATTTCCACGCGCACAAAATTGCATAGGCTTAAGAGAAGTCCGTCCAGGATGGTGGATTATATCGACTTGCCGAATGGAAAGTGTTATTGGGGCTCATTCCCCGAGGATCTATATTCTTCCGTCTCGTGGAACCGTGAGATGTATGGTACCTTTGTTTGGCAGCGCAGTTGCACCGCAACGAGCCCAACGATATTGACCATCGATTTCGTAAATGCACGCGCATTACCAGCCGCCGCCTCCTGACGCAGTCGAGCAAGCGATATCCGTACTTCTAGGGAGCCTCCCAGGCCGGAGTGGACGTCCTGATGGATTGGAAACGTGGGTGATCTATTTTTGTCTTCTCACCTATCTCTCACTCGTTCACCATCAAACCAATGCCACTAGGTATACTCTGGAAAGGGAAATTGCAGAGCTGGAGCTCTCTGCATCTGCTATCCAGCACGAACTCCTTCTTCGAGCAGCTCGGCTGAGGCGCCGCTGCAACTCTTCCCAGTGGATCTACCGGCTTCCTGAAGAAGTCTTCGCTGAAATCCTGGTGATCGATGTCCTCAGGCTTGGCTTCGAGGAGGAGGAACAGCAAAGTACACCCGTTTATGTGGGCCAGCTCGGACCAAGCATCCCATTTCCGGCGGTTCGCCGAGCCCAACTTTGCAACGTATCACATCGTTTCCTTCAAACGGTGATGACCACTCCACGCATTTGGTCCGATATCCGATGGAGAAGAGATGATCATCTTCGCCTCCTCCAAATGTCAGCGCAAGCCCCTCTGATGATACGATGCGGGCAGTTGGACCCGATAATACTCAAGACACCAGGAACGATGGAAGAGTTCTTAACTGCCGTTTGGAAGCATTCAGAGCGGTGGAAGGCACTATCGCTCGACCTGCGGCTCGATGGAAGGTGTCTTCCCTCTCCAGAATTTCCGGCACCGCAACTTCGCGACCTCCACATAACCGACCGTCCATCCCTATTCGGGAGATCTCTCGATTCCATCCCCTACGTGTTCAAGATTTCCGGAAATCCTTCGCTCAGGAACCTCACTCTTACTGGAACGAGCCTTCAGTGGGATGGCATCGACCTCTCTAGTCTCAAATCGTTGTCACTCAGCGGCATCCAACACGGGGCTCCAAGTCTAGAAAATCTTGTGGGAGCCCTTACGATAGCCTCGTGTCTAGAATCGCTGTTCTTGCACAAGGTCGACACTGGCAGCCTGGACAAAGTCCCGCAATTGGAGTCGCAGCCCATCGACCTTAATGCCCTCACTACCTTATCAATTGATGAGATGCCAAGGGGGTTGGCCGATTACCTCATTACAAGAATCCGATCGCCTAGGCTCAAAAAAAGCCACGTTCACGGGTTATTGCTTGAGCATTTCGAAAACTCAGGCTCAGACCAGAATCCCTATCGCCACTTCTTCCGGGTCATCACACCCACGATAGCCGCTCGGAAATTCGGGAATCTCGCACTATGCAATGAAATACTCTCCAAGGTCGTGTGCCTGACATCGGGGTTCATTGGAAAGCATCATCCAGCCATCGCGGCTCTAGGGTCTGTAAGCTTCGGGGTGGAGGCCGAGGACCCGGTCCGAGGGGTGCAAGCAATGGTCGAGTTCCTTACATCGTATCGTATCGATTGTTCTCTCACGGTGATAGCCAGTGGGAGTTATCTTCCACCGCCTTCATCCGAATCGTACTTCCCAGCGGAAGTTCTCGGGAAGCTCTCGACCGTCACTAGAATCTCCGCTGGCATGCTAGTCGATGCGGTGAACATTCTGAACTTTCTTGGCTCTCCTCAGCGGGACGATGGAACTGGGCAACTCGGGTGGGCCTGCCCTCAGCTGCAGGTGCTAGCGATGGAAGGGACGGAAGGTCTAACACCGGATCACATTCAAACATTTTTAGATGCACGTTATGGGGACGGGAGTCCGCTTATTATCGACGGGCAGGTTGTACAGAGGCCTCGAAGAGTGGATTTTGAATATCATGGCCTCATAACGGTAGGCGCACCAGCCACCCTACCTGACATACTACCAACCGTCCTACAAGGCGTACCAGTCTTCTGACCAGTATAAAATTTACGTAATACATGCATGCTCATGATATGCGCAACTTTACGAATGGGATGCAGTGATACAAAAAGTTGTCTAGGCACAAATCAACAACGGCAGGTCTACCGTTTCAGGCAATCCTGGATCGCCAGAATTACGTGCTATCGGAAAGCTCTTCGGAACGTGATTAGTGGAAGAAGTAGAATTGGAATATTCTATGACTAAACGAGTAAGACGGTGCCGCGAGGAACAGCAGCAATGACATTGTATTAACGCACCTCCTGTGTGCGATTAACATTCTAGAAATATTGATTTGTAAACCCTCACCAGCGTAATCCCTGACCGACCGTTCATGGGATGAATTCTTCCTTCGGATTTCACTTGCTCTTCACTCAGTGTTGTTGTCTCGGGACGTGGCCAGGGACTCAGGTGGGCGCATTTATCCCGACCCTTTTCTCACATGAACATTGCATCATGGGGTGAACTACCCCCGTTGCGGATCTCGAATGTGAATTGGACCACAACCTTGCCAAGCGGCCCCTCTCCTCGGGCTCCTGCCTCGCAGGTGACTAGACATGGGAGGTCGACCAATCCGCAGGCGATGAGATTCATCGAGCCCATGCTAGTGAGCCAAGTTGGATAACCGAAATCCGAACCTTTCAGGATCTTAGACTCAGACCTTGAATATCAAGAAAATTAAATCCCGAATGTTGTATGACTGAAAACGTAAGAGGGCGCAAAGAAGAACAAGTTAACACGAGCATTGTCTGAATGTACTTCCTTGCCGTCTCAGGATACACCCAAGTGAAATTCCGGGTCCACATAACCCCCGGCACGCTGCTCATGGGCCGTAACCTTCTCAAGTTTTCCTGACTCATCGCCCCAGTTGTTGCTGCCAGGCGCCCTAGAAGGGACGTACGAGCAGCGGCCCCCTCCGCACGCACATTGCATAGGTTTCAGGGGCTTCAGGCCAGGATAGGTGGATAAGATCGAATTGCCGAATGTAATCTGTCATTGGGTTTCATTTCCCCCCGCATTGCTATTATTCCGAATAGTTGCCGATGTCTCATGCAACCGTGAGATGTGTGGTATATAGCCTTGTTCGGTCGCGCCCTTACACCACAACGACCTCGACGACATTGAAGTAGAGCCATCGAGTCCTTAAATGCACGCGCATCACCAGCTACCACCTGCTGAAGTCGTTGAGCAAGCGATATCCGTACTTCTTGGGGGCTTTCCGGGTCGAAGCGGACATCCTGATGGATTGGAAACGTGGGTGATAAATTTCTACCGTTCTTCACTTATCTCTCACTCTTTCACCATCACAGCAACGCCACTGAGGATGCTTTGGAAAGCGAAATTGCTGAGCTGGAGCTCTCTGCATCTGTTATCCAACACGAGCTCCTCCTTCGAGCTACTCAGTTGAAGCGCCGCCTCAACTCTTCCCAATGGATCTACCAGCTTCCCGAGGAAGTCTTCGCTGATATCCTTGTGACTGATGTCCTAAGCTTTGGCCTCGAGGAAGAGGAGCATCGAGGTACGACCATTTATGGGGCAGGCCATCCCAGACCAAGCATTGCAACTCCAGCCGCTCGCCGAACGCGGCTTTGCAATGTATCACATCGTTTCCTCCAAACAGTGATGAGCACCCCACGCATTTGGTCCGACATCCGCTGGCGAAGAGATGATTACCTTCGCCTCCTCCAGAGGTCGGGGCAAGCCCCTCTGATGATACGATGCCGGGAGTTTGACCCAATAATACTTAAGACACCAGGAACAATGGAAGAGTTCTTAAAGGCCGTTTGGGAGCATTCACAGCGGTGGAAGGCGCTCTCGCTCGACTTGCAGCTCGATGAGAGCCGTCTTCCTTCCACAGAATTTCCGGCACCGCAACTTCGCGACCTCGACATAACCAACCACCACTACCGATCTCTCAATCTCACACCGCACATATTTAAGATTTCCGGAAATCCCTCACTCGAGAACCTTACTCTTACCGAAACGAGCCTTCAGTGGGATGGCATCGACTTCTCTCGTCTCAAATCGTTGTCACTCAGGAGCGTCCGACAAGGGGCCCCAAGTCTGGAACAGCTCGTGGAAACTCTAAGAATGGCTTCTGGCTTAGAACAACTATCCCTCCGACAAGTCAACACCGTCAGCTCGAAAGCGCAGCAATTAGAATCGCAGCCGGCCCACCTCAATGCCCTCATTACCTTATCAATACATGATATGCCAAGTGGATCGGCTGATTACATCATTACCAGAATCCGATCGCCTCGGCTCAAAATATGCGACGTTCACGGTTTATTGCTCAAGCATTTCGAAAACCCAAGCTCAGACCAGAATCCCTATCACCACTTCTTCCGCGTCATCAGAACGATTCTATCCTCTCGGAGATTTGAAAATCTCGTACTATCCAATGAAATATTCTCCAAAGCCGTGTGCCTGAGACCGGAGCTCAGGTGGTCGCATCAGGCTGTAGGGTCTGTCGACTTCGAGGTGGAGACTGAGAACCCGGTCCGAGGGGTGGAAGCAATGGTCGAGTTCCTTACATCATATTGCATGGATTATTATCTTATAGTGATGGCCAGTGGGTTTGTTCTTCCACCCCCTTCATCCGAGTCTTACTTCCCAGCGGAAGTCCTCGGAAAGCTCCCGATGGTCACTAGAATCTCCGCTGGCATGCTAGTCGATGCGGTGAACATTCTGAACTTTCTTGGCTCTCCTCAGCGAGACGAGGGAACTGGGCGACTAGGATGGGCCTGCCCTCAGCTGCAGGTGCTAGCGATGGAAGGGACGGAAGGTCTAACACCGGATCACATTCAAACCTTTTTGGATGCACGGTATGGGGACGGGAGCCCGCTTATTATCGACGGGCAGGTTGTACAGAGGCCTCCAAAAGTGCTTTTTGAACATCATAATCTCGCCAGGGAAGGCATAGACCTACCTGACACACTACCAACCGTCCTACAAGGCGTACCAGTCTTCTGACCAGTATAGAGTTTACGCAATGCGTGTATGCTTATGATATGTGCAACTTTACGAATGGGATGCAGTGATACAAAAAGTTGTCTAAGCACAAATCAACAACGTCAGGTCTGTAGCAGTCTGAAGGAACAGCAACCATAGCCCTTTCCATCAGCCTGCTTACATGCAACCAACATGGGGATTCGACCCTTCCGCAACCGTCGGGGTCTAATCTTCAGCTGCGACCCGTAAGGTGCAATCAATAAGTGGTTTCCCCCGAGAAAGACCACGTTCTAGACATCAGGTGAGTTAAGTTTCAGTCCGGTAGAGGACGATACGGGGAGAAGCTGAAGGCACACACACCGACTGGTAAGATAATGATCCACCAAAATCGACCGTGAGGTATCGGTACGTGCAATAGTCTTAAGCACCAACCAATCTTCCGTTTAAGGTCCAGGCACCATGTTTCATCGGGTTTCATTTCCTCGCTCATCTGTTGCTTGCTATCGCCGTCCGCTCATAAACTCAACCGTGAGATATATGGTGTTTGGTAGCGCACTTGCACCACAACGCACTCGACGATTTGACCAGTGGGCTAATCGATTCCGAAAATGCACACGCATTACCAGTTGCCGGCTCCTGACGCAGTCGAGCAAGCGATAGCCGTACTTCTAGGGAGCTTCCCACACCGAAGCGGACATCCGGATGGGTCGGAACCCTGGGTGATATATCTATGCCTTCCTCGCTTATCTCTCAATCCTTCATCATGATAGCGATGCCAATTGGTATACTCTGGAAAGGGAAATTGCTGAGCTGGAGCTCTCTGCATCTTCTCTTCACCACGAGCTCCTTCTTCGAGCGGCCCGGCTGAAGCGCCGCCACAACTCTTCCCAATGGACCTACCGGCTTCCTGAGGAAGTCTTCGCTGGAATTCTGGTGACCGATGTCCTCGGCTTTGGCCTTGAGGAGGAGGAACGGCAAGGTACAACCGTTTATGTGGGCCAACTCGGACCAAGCATTCAACTTCCAGCGGTTCGCCGAGCCCAGCTTTGCAATGTATCACATCGTTTCCTCCAAACAGTGATGACCACCCCACGCATTTGGTCCGACATCCGCTGGCGAAGAGATGACCATCTCCGCCTCCTCCGGATGTCGGCACAAGCCCCCCTGATGATACGATGCTGGGAGATGGACCCGATAATACTCAAGACACCAGGAACGATGGAAGAGTTCTTAAAGGCCGTTTGGGAGCATTCAGAGCGGTGGAAGGCACTATCGCTCGACTTGCACCTCGATGAGAGCCGTCTTCCCTCTCCAGAATTTCTGGCACCGCAACTTCGCGAGCTCAAGATAATCAACCGTCGATACCTATCTGGGGCACCTCTCGATTTCGCCCCCTACGTATTCAAGATTTCCGGAAATCCCTCACTCAGGAAGCTTGATCTTACTGAAACGAGCCTTCAGTGGGATGGGATCGACTTCTCTCGTCTCAAATCGTTGTCACTCAGCAGCATCCAACAAAGGGCTTCAAGTCTAGAAAATCTTGCGGAAATTCTTACGATAGCCTCGTGTCTAGAATCGCTGCTCCTCAGCCAAGTCAACACTGTCAACTTGGACACATGGCCGCGGTTGGAGTCGCAGCCCATCCGCCTCAATGCCCTCCTTACCTTATTAATAGATCAGATGCCGAGGAGATCGGTTGATTACCTCATTACCAGAATCCGATCGCCTCGGCTCAAGATAGGCCACGTTCACGGGTTATTGCTCAAGCATTTCGAAAACCCAAGCTCAGACCAGAATCCCTATCATCACTTCTTCCGCGTTATCACACCGATACTATCCTCTCGGAGATTCGAAAATCTCGTACTATGCAATGAAATACTCCTCAAAGTCGTGTGCCTGAGACCGGAGTTCATCTGGTCGAATCAGCCAGCCTTTGCGACTGGGTCTGCCAACTTCGGAGTGGAGACTGAGAACCCAGTCCGAGGGGTGGAGGCAATGGTCGAGTTCCTTACATCGTATTGCATCGATTGTTCTCTTGTGGTGATGGCCAGTGGGCGTTATCTTCCACCACCTTCATCCCAGTCTTACTTCCCAGCGGAAGTCCTCGGAAAGCTCCCGATGGTCACTAGAATTTCCGCTGGCATACTAGTCGATGCGGTGAACATTCTGAACATTCTTGGCTCTCCTCGGCGGATCGAGGGAACTGGGCGATTCGAGTGGGCCTGCCCTCAGCTGGAGGTACTAGCCGTGGAAGGGACTGAAGGTCTAACACCGGATCACATTCAAACCTTTTTGGATGCACGGTATGGGGACGGGAACCCGCTCATTATTGAAGGGCAGGTTGTGCAGAGGCCTCGAAGGGTGGAGTTTCAACATCATGGTCTCATAAGTTGATGGTAGGCGTACCAGCCGTCTTACCAGTATAGAGTTTGCGCAATACATGCATGATTATGATTTATGCAACTTTACTAATGGGGTGCAGTGATCCAAAGAGTCGTCTGGGCACAGATCAACAACGGCAGGTCTGTGCCAGTCTGAAGGAACAACAACCATGGGCCCTTTCCATCGGCCTGCTTACATGCAAGAAACAGGGAATAGACTCGGGGATTTGACTCTTCCGCAACCGTTGGGGCTTTAATCTTCAGGTGCGACCCGTAGGACGCGATCCAGGAGGGGGTTTTCTTCGAAAAAGACCACGTTCTAGAGATCGAGTGACTTAAGTTTCGATCTGATAGAGGACGATCCAAGGAGAAGCTGAAGACTTACATTGGCTTGTAAGATAATGATCCACTAAAATCGACCGTGAGGTATCGGTACGTGCAATAGTCCCAAGCACCGACCAATCCTCCGTTGAAGGTCCAGGCACCATTATATCCTTCCTTTGCAAGTGTTGCCGTGTTAGCTGTAACAGTGGTGGACTTGATGAGATCTATGGCCCTTTAGCCGATTTGGTCGACCACTTACAGTCGTCGTTCACCTGCAACCCACTGACGGTCGTTCCATTTGTAGCTGCCTGGAGGATCATGAGTACTTCTGACTATACCTTCAGAAGCGTTCACTACTCACGACAATGAATGCTCCCGCGACCGCTCTGGTTTTCCTAAGGCAAATGAAAGTCGGAGAGCTTTGTGGAGCCGGGCCAGATCGCGTAGCTGACTGCGGCGCAGGAGCAGCTTTGGCCTGAAAGAAGAAAGCACCGAGCGCCAACCATAAGAGGAGTCTCCATCGGATGATTGTTCTGAAAGGTTGGATCATCGGCGCTGGCGGTCGGCTACCCGGGGAGGCAATATTGTCAAAGGGTAAGCTTTCCGATATGGGGGGCGGGATCAAGGGGAGAGACGAGCGAGACTGTGAGACATTCCAGCCAGCAGACGTGTGGTGTCGGTGGATAGTCGATGAAATATAGTCATGGGGGAGGCGGGTTCAAGAATTCCCACAACGGACCCTCGGCCTGATTTGGAAGCACCGAGGTCCCCCACCATGAGGTCTCCACGAATTAGAAGCAGGTCTTCACATGCGCGCAGGCAAAGAGGGAAGGGAGCTTTTCCAACGAAGAGTCTGGTGTACCGTGAGGTCTACGACAGATGGTCAGGCAGCCACGCCAGGTCAGACTGTAAGTTCCCTTCCACGGCGTTCCATCCCGAGTGCTGGGAGTGACGGGCATCACTGATAATCGAGTCTGAGATGCAACAACGGTGCCAGCTGCACTGCCTCCCCTTCCTGCCGTCGTGTTGGGATTCGCTGAGGTCGCACGAATACATAGCAAATCAGTCAGTCAGAGAAATAACGAATCCAATTCAAGGACTTCACCTCGTTTATCTAAGATACGAATTTGGTGGCACTGGACAGGAGAATAGTGTCCAACCTTGCTTCAAAGCGCCGCGTGGAGCTACACGTCGCGCACCCGCCCCTCGTGCTACAAAGAAGGTTCAGATGCTTGCCTAAAACACGGCAGCCAGCGAGTCGAGCTCACGTCGATCATGAATGCAACCCTCTTCGTATCAGCATCTCCACCAATTGAGGTACGAGAAGGTGCCTTTGAAGTATCAGCCAACGGCATGTTGGGTGAAGCAATGAGTTGGGCATGGCTTCAAGATACCTCCGAGTATCAGCACTGTCAATGGAGCAGAGGGACCAGTTGTAAGTTGTACCCACCGAACACCCAACGCGTCTCTCGAGAGCAGGAGTCTATATGATCGAGAGGCCGTGAAAAGTGCGCTTCCTACATGACACCAGTAAATATCCCCTTCCGGAAGGCAGAATGTCCATATATCTGAACGTACCCAGCTGGGAGCTAAGGAGAGCTTTAGAGCCGGTATCAAAGTTCGCTACCGAGCCATCTAGCCGAACTAGCTTTGTTGCCGTCTGGCTTGTAATAACAATCTGCATGGGCCAATGGAGCTTAGGAAATGAGCCACGGGACACGATTTTCGTCGGTATTGACGAACCGTCACGCCATTCTCCATACATGCCCTTGTTAGAGCTTGCTTGATCGTACCCAAAATGCGAGTTTTCTTAGACGAGGAAAGTGTGAAGTATTCCGTTGGTTGAAAGGCGAACGAAAGGGAAGAGAATACGATGAGTTGAATCTCCTAACGTGTTCAAACTCTTCAGTCTGGACTCGAGCGAGCATCAAGGGCAGTGGGAGCAAAGCGAACCTTCCTCTCATCAAGATACTTCGGTAACGTGCGGATAAATGCTATCAAATGAGTTAAGGTTGGAAGGTGAGTTCGTAAAACGAGCTTGGAGGGATGATTTTCATCGTTTAGATCCGGGTCCATGCTGAGAGCGTCGTGTATGCGACCTGGTGTCATTGCACTCTGACAATCTGGAGGTCCGTGGAGCCGCTTCAGTGTGAATAAAATTAAATACAAAGATTTTTGCCTCACCTGCAACTAATACGGTCTCCTGCCGTTTAACCGCACTCCGGATAAACTCCAAAGCAAGACACGCTTTTCCTGATCCGGGTGGCCCGCAGATCTCCAGTATATAGAGCGACCGCAAGCCAGCCTCGGATGGCGGCGTTAAACTGGTCCGAAGTTTGGGTATAGGGGTTCCTGATGAAAGCATCGAATTGAGTTTAAGGCATGGTGTAGAGTATGTCCGAGGTTTGGCAAGCAAGGCGGAGGCGGAAGTTGAATCAGGACGAGTAAATGTTGAATTAATGGGACGCTGAGATGAGGCCAAAGATTGAGATAGGATTTTAGAAGCTGGCATAGATTTGATAACACGTTCTTGAGGCACAGCGAAGCCTCTGGGACGAGGTTGGTCCTGGAAGCAGGCAATAAGGGCCGCTGGTAAGCCTTGGGCCATTCCAAGCTCTGTTCCCAAGAGAGGATGTCATTGATTGACCGCGTAGACGAAAGCTGGCTTCATACCTTTGGCCAATTCGTCTTGTGAGGTCCCCGCTAGATCGCTTGTGATCTCATATCCTGCCTGTTTAAGCTTGGCCACCAAGACGGCGGGAAGGCCCAAAGTTGACAAGAGCCGGCCCGTAAGTCCAGATTGGACGAACTCCATGGGCAGCTCTAGTCGGGGTCTCGACATCGCACGCGCGTCGGGCCTTTCAAGATCCGACCGAGGATCTCTGCGGCCGGCGGGCGGTGGAACGACGGCGGGACAACACAACACGTCGATCAAAAATTTGAAACTCCGACTGTTCTCATGGTCATGTTTGTCAAAGCGTCCACGGTTTGCTTTCGATCACCTGGTCTCTCCCGCTTCTACACCCCCCCCTCAAGAGCGCTAGTGCGGACACCAACGACCTGTTATGGCTCGATGTCGGTTGCTTCACCGCGCTGTTAAAGATTTTACGAAGATCACGAAGGCTCCCTGCCGTTCACTTGCTCGTCGTGGTCACTGCCACCGCACTCGAGTACACTGTGAGGCTGAAGCAACTCCCCACATCCTGCGCTTTTTGGAGCGGCGGGATAACAAAGAAGTATGGATCTGTGCGTTTTAGGTTACGGGGCAGGGCGGAGTCTGAAAGCCAAAGCCTGTTTTGGGACATTCCCTCTCCTCCGCCGCGTAAGCGACCAGTCGCTCAAATCCCCCGCCCGTCCGCGCCTCGTCGCTACCTCTGAGTTCCCCGCCGACAATGGGAGAAAAGCTCAACGGCGAACTTCCTCATTGTAGACGCTGGAAGAGCACAGCGGCACCACCATCCTCTGATCACCCCCCGATTCTCTGATCGCCCGCCTGCCTCTGGCGACTATATGTACCCCCCAGCTTTGGCCTGATTCTACTTCCAACCAACCACCGACATTCCCTCTCACCCCTCTCCCGTGTTTGATACACTTTTACCAACGTCCCATTACATTTCGCCCCTCACCCCGACGCCGACGACCCCCTCGAGTTGACCTCGAATCGCATCCCACTTTAACCAACTCAAGGATTCTCAATTACCTCAGGTCCGCGGATATTTAACTATGGGCCGAGCCCGTGCGACCAAGAAGGTTTGCCCGTGTCTCCCGACCCTTTCAACCTCCCCGGCTCTAATCCTTCCTTCTCCTCAGACTGCTGCTTCGCTTAGCGCATTCCCTGAAGACACTCCAGCCAAAGGCCACATTTGTCGGTTTTGCTCTCGTCCATTCGCCCGTGCCACGGACGTCAAGCGCCATGTCAACGCCGTTCACCTCGGACTGAAGAAGTTCATGTGTTCCATCTGCGGCCGTGGCTTTGCCCAAAAAGGCGGCATGGTAACACATATGAACATCCAGTATGTCTCTTTATCTTTTCTACTGCCCATATAGCATGCTCATTGTTCCGCGCTATCAGCACGGGAAACCGCCCTTACCAGTGCAGAGTCAACTGCGGCCACCCTCCCTTCTCTGACCCTTCCAGTCGTTCTCGACACGAATTCGAGGCTCATGCGCCACCTTCGTTTGACTGCCCTGAGGGCTGTACGTCTTTCAAGCGTAAAGACGCGCTCAAGATTCATATCAAGGAGAAGCACCCGGGCAAGGTCTACCCCGAGTCGTTGTTGGCCAACAAGATGACCCGGGATCGATTCAATGCCGAATTCCTCGCCGATGCCATCGAAGAATACTCTGGAGGAAGCTCTGCTCCGGAGGCTCCCGTCGGTCGGAGAAAGGTGACCGTGTACAAGAGGAGAAAGCTCATTTCGATGGACGATGAAGACGACGCAGACGAAGAAGACAACGGCTTCTGGAGCGCACAGTCCTCTACCATGGGTAGGGATGAAGGAGCTGAAACGTATAGACTTCCTCGGCGGTCAACACGCTTGGCCAGCAAGGCATTGATCAGCATGAAGGAGGAAACACCCGAGTGGTCTCGCGCTCCAACCCCTTTACCCATCCCCTCCGCCATTCACACTCCCTCCATCCGCTCTCATCGCTCAACTCCCGCTCCCATCGCTGCTGCGCCCTCTGCTAGTCCTTCTCGCGTCCCTTCTCGCGCCCCTTCTCGCGTCCCTTCTCGCGTCCATTCTCGTGTTCCTTCTCGCGTCCCTTCGCCCATCCCTTACATCTCCAAAGTTAGGCGTATGACCCCGACGGTTGGCTCCAGGATCGGAACCCCCAGCCTCGCCGTTCCTTCATTCCATCATCCCCATGCTTCCCACTCAGCTTCTCCTCTGGGATCCCGCGCGCATTCCCCTAACCGTCCAACTGAGGTCGACCTGCTCGTACGTCACCTCGCGACTAACGACCATCACTCCACACCTCCGATAAACGATCCAGTCTCGAGTACGTCGTTCCATGCAGGGCACGATGGAACCCAGCCCTCTCAAACTCATCTACACGAGACCGATTTACCTCAAACAAGTACAGCAAACCCTGTTGGATTGGGAATAATGAACGTCAACCTGTCGCTGCCCCTCTCCAATTATTTCGCCCCCGAAACCGTTTCCGCTCAGGCAAGCGGGCTTGGGGCCCACCTGAGCGGGCTCGGTCCAAGCGCATCGCCCTTCGGTAACTATTCCTTAAGCACAACCGTTAATCCTCGGGCCCTTCATACGCCTCCAGTTGACGTCCCAGGACCCTCCTGCAATCCATACCTTCCACAATATATTTACCCTTCATCGGCCCTCTCACCTTTCAATCCTCAGCTTTCATCTCCAGCTCCAACCATCTTCAACTCAAACCCCTTCACGCCGTCGTATTTCACCGGAGAAGACCTTGACGAGGAGCTGCGAAAAATGTTCTCCACCGAGCGATCCTTGATGGGCGTAGATCGAGTTGACCTCTCCAACGTCGACCCGGCGCTTTTCGGATGCTGAACCTAGCTGTTTTCCCCTTCTGTAGTTGTCATTGGCATTTCTTTTTCGTTCATGTTTTGACAACACGGTATTCGCTGTTTTGCCTTGCTGCAATTTTGTTCATATGATCTCTATTAGTGCCGCACGTAGCCTCCTCACGGACACTCGTTGATTTGCTTAACGCTTGGTTGTCATGGACTGTAGCGCTTCTTTTGTCCCGCCTCCTTGTTGTACTTTTGTCTCTCCGATGTATCTTTCTCTCTCCGTTGTATCCTGTTACAGATTCTTGTATTTCTTTTTGCCTAACTACACTGTATCCCTATCTTTACGACCTCTTAATGACAGTGATTTCTAGTCCACTGGCACGGGGTACATATTGTGCTCGAGCCAGAGGGCATCATGGTTTGTCAGCGATTTTAGTTCCGTCCTCCCTTGCCCACTCATTATCATAAGAGTGAGCGTCCTCAAGGCAGCGATAGAGTTTGAGAACATGTAATATCTTTTGTTTATTGACCGATCGAATCTTTGGGCAATCATCGTCTAATCGAGTTTCCAAAGTTGCAGTCGGCTGACCTTAGGCGAAAGGTCATCGAGGGCAGAAACCGGCCCCCTTGCTAATGATATTAGGATAAACTATTGAGGCTATCGCTTAGTCACGCTTTGCTGATTCAGGTTGGTCGAAGGTGCCAAGCCCCCTGTTTTCACGCTCGGGCAATCTGCGTGTAGACTGTTGCCCAAATATGGAAGGCGATGATAAAGCCCCCAAAGTGCCCCACTGATAGACACGTAAAACGGATTACCAGCTCTGTTAATTCTTATTCAGAGTGACAAAGCATTCTCTGTAAGCTGGAATTTATGGGGATCACGACCTGGATTGTTGTCCGTGCCCACTCGGGCACGTCCGCAGCTTGAACCAATTTATACCACCAGCGAGGCGAGACAAGAAAACATCTCATACTCCAAGCAATGCCTACTATCTCTCCAAAGTCGAAAGTGCTCGTCACTGGTGCGTAAACACGTTACTTCGGGTGGTGCCACCAATATTGTCACCGGCTAAGGCCCACCGTTCTCTTCGCACGCCAACAGGTGCCAACGGTTACATCTCCCTCCAGATTGCTCGATATTTACTTGATCGAGGGTTCTCAGCTCGCGGAGCTGTCAGGTCCCCAAGCAAAGGCGAGCAAGTTAAAGCAACCTTGAATGACCCCAACTTCGAATACGTCGTCGTTGAAGATATCACCAAGGTAACTTGCTCACATTCACCCGGGCTCGGGTAGGAAATGGTTGTTAATTTTGAGAACCTTTAGGATGGGGCATTCGATGAAGCAGTCAAAGACGTCGAAGGCATCATTCACGTAGCCTCCCCTAACTACTTCCCTGATGGTGAACCCGATGAGGTTATCATCCCCGCTGTCCGAGGATCCGTCGGTATCTTGGAGAGCGCCAAAGCACACGGTTCGGCCGTCAAACGCGTCATTGTCACTTCTTCGACGTCTGCTCTCGTCCACCCGTTGAATCCAGTAGCTCGCACGATCACGGAGGTAAGCAAACCCATCTCTCCCGAGCCCCGGGTCAAGTGCGACGAATGATAAACGTTGTTCTACATTCTACCCATCCTAGGCTGATTGGAATGACGAAACGGTCAACCTTGTCCGCGAGAAGGGCAAAGCAGCCTCGGGCGGCGACAAGTACGCTGCGAGTAAGGTGCTCGCCGAACGTGCTATATGGGCGTTCGTGGAGGCAAACAAAGCGTCCTTGGGCTTCGACGTCGTAACCATCTTGCCTGGCTTGACACTTGGCCCCGTCCTGCAAAAGGTGAAGCTACACGGCATTCCGTGATGGTTGCTGCTTACTGAATGCTCAACTTAGATGACCTCTCCTACTGATGGGAGCATTTCGATGGGCCTACTGTTCAACCTCATCAAGAACCCTCATCCCGATCCAAGCACATACACACAGCACATTGTGCATGCGGTCGATGTGCGCGATATCGCCGACGCCCACATCGAGGCTTTGCTTCGTGTGGATGCGGCTAACCGTCGCTTCATTGTCGCAAGCCGTAAGTTCGAGGGGCTTTACTTGACTAGCTTACGAAATGCTGATCCGTTCCTTATCTAAGACTCACTGAGAGCTCAAAAGGTCTACGACATAATCCGTGCGAACCAATCTCTGCTAGACCGAGGCATTAATCCTCCTGTCGGCGTTCCGGGAGCCGCTGACAATTTGGAACAGCTGACAAAGCTTGATGACACTCCTGCGAGAACAATTCTGGGACTAAAGATACGGTCTTTCGAGGACACGATAGTCGAGGCCGTTGGGGCTTTTGCAGCGGCTGGACTCCTTCCTTAGACCCGGTCGACGGTCAATGCGCGAGATGTTCAAATGTCCCCGTGGTTCCATTCCGTCGACACAAATACAATTAAAATGCCGATGAAATCATACCCCTAATCCCATAGTTGGTTTAGTATTGTGAGGCAGCAGCCTGGCACTATGAAGAGCGAATGGTATAAGCACAGACAAACATCAATGGGAAATACCGGTAAGACTTACGGCCTTCAGCTGCTCGAGATACCAGTTACATGAGTTGATATCAGCGGTCTCCATGCATTTTGTGAATTCTGAATACCGGGGAATTGGTAAGACGGAGCTCCGTAGATCCTCCTGGCTACTGTACGTACCTTTAGCTTGGAAATCGCAGCTCCGTGCGTAGGACATCTGCTGAGCCTGAGCAGGAGGGGCGGCCTCCGCGGCAGGTGCCGGTGCGTGGCCTCCACCGCCGAAGAGCATGTTGGAAAGACCGTGTCCAATTGTTGATCCGACAGCAACGGAACCGGCAGTGGCAGCCATCTGTGCGAGCATTCCAGGTCCCTGTTGAGCAGGAGCATGTACCGCTGGTGGTGGTGGGGCAGCATATGATTGAGGGGGAGCGGCCATGGTGGACGCCTGGCGAGTTTGCTGGGGAGCCGGTGCTGGGGCTGGACGAGCAGCAGGGCGAGAGGAGCGAGATTGACGCTAGGAGGGATACAAGTATGTCAATAAGGGACCGACATCGTCAAGGACGGCGGCGAGAGCTTACAGGCATGACGATTAGAGAGAGCGAGTAATGGAAGAGGCGAGATTGGGTGGAGGCAACTGGTCGAGTTCGAAATTTGGATTTAAAGGTCCGCTGAACATTTGGCCACGCGTCCCTCGCCGCCGAATCCGGCAACTCCCGCGCTCCGGCCATCCGAAATCTGTACACTACTAGAATGTTCACCTCCACCCGCGTCGGCATCAACGCGCGTCCTCAGCTCCTACGGCACACAGCCGTAGCTGGTCCATCAAGAGTACGACTGGTGCTGGCGTCGAGAAACGTGTCAACTGTCCCAATAGGCGGTTCCAAGGATGGCAGTCCCAAGAGCCAGGACGGATCGAGTTTCGAGGACAAAATCGCCATTCTCGAACACATCAACAGAAAAGGTCTCCCAAGAGATTTTGATCACTCTAAAATTCCGTTTGATCTCTTGGGTGAGTGATAGAGGAAACCTTCGATCCAACGGACATAGTCTAATGCCTAGTTGCTCCAGACCACTACATCCCTCAGCCGCTTGCGGTTGTGAAGCATTCGGGCCAAGGTCAATTTAAAGATACATTGTCCTGGGTACGAGGTCGATTATCCAACTCTTGGCTCAATGCAATCAAGTATGTGCGATTCAACTGTCGCCACTTTTTACTGTTCTGACAAAGGGCTTTCTCAGCTTGTTCTTTTGGGCTCGTCAAAAACCGTTCCTCGGCATCGCTGGCCTTTCCAGACCAAAGCGACGTTGGTCGCCTCAAATTTTTCTAGCTCAGTCGACGAATCCAAATTCTTGGCTTGCTCCATTGCGCCAGACCGCCTTGGACGTCTACGTCAAAATGAACGAGGCACAGTCGAAGTACGAGTCTACCTTAGCTTTACGTTCTTCATTCTTTTACTGATTCATTCGTTCGTTAACTCTAGGGGTGACTTGAAATCGTTGCCCAGCCTCTCAGCGGGCCGCATGCTCGAGGAGAACCGAAAACGCATCAAGGCACTTGGATCCGACAAAACCGTCGTTTGGAAGTTCCACGGCGAAGCGAGCCCAACGCAGTGCCTCTCCGTCCGCACCCTGGACCAGGACACCTATCAGGGTGGCGTCACAAAATCTGCCAAGCAATTGATCATGGCTCAAGTCCTCATGAAGCTTGACACTTACCAGGTCCGCGATTCTCCTGTCTTCTTTAGTGTAATTACATGCTGTACTGACTAGCATTGGGATCGCATCATCAGAGCCTCCAAATTTACGACAAGCGAACGGGCAAACTGTTAGCGTCAAAGGGAACTCCGGAGGCGCCTGCTCGGGTAACCGAGCACATTGTCTTCGAGCGAAGACTTCTGTCACCCGGACAGTGGTACATCCGTGACCAACTCTATCCCGGCGTGGAGCTCCAGAAGAACTCTCTTGGCTTCTGAGGACCACCAAGATAGTTAGGCATCTTACTCTACCCCTTATACTACTTTATTCCGCTCTCGAATAGATCTTTCGTCGCGCGTATCTCATGCACTCGCGTACTTTGGATCGGACGTAGGCGACATCTGCCTTGAAACACGAGTGGGAGACTGACTGCTTGAGATCATAACCCATGCTATCATTTCAGAAACAAGCTACTATCTTGTACATTGGTAATATTGTGGGGACTTTTGTCCAAGGATTGGCTCAAGGCAACAGACCAGCATCTGCGAATACCGTGACGGCCTCCACAATCGCTGTTTCGATGGGTCTCGGCGTAATGCCAAGAATGGTTCTTGCGGGCTCCCTGTCAAACTCGAGAGGCAAAGGAAGCTTGTCCGCCGCACCAGGGTTGCCCGTTGCAGCTGTAACGCCCTTGGCCTTCAGAGTTTCACTTCGGTTGACCACGTCGTAGATGAATTGTGGATACATCGGATCTGCAGGAGTCATCGAAGTCTCAGTACGCTGGTGATGCGGATGGATCGGACAAGTGCTTACATGGACCAAACAAGAACCGATGCCCGGCGGCAGCAGGACGAAGCAGAGCTTCGACATGAAGGTCAGCGACGTCTCGAACGTCAACGACGTTGGCAAAGTAGTTAGTGAACGTGCTTGAGTCGGCGGCCGGGTTCTTGATGAAATTCCACAGGTACATCATCGTCGCGCTCGAGTCGGTTGGTTTCGTTACCTACGACGCAAGGAGGGCACGCAATTAGGCCAAATGGGTCATATTTTGGAGGAAGGAATGATCTCACTGGAAGCAGGACGGGTCCCCAGGTTACCGACGGGAGCACCGCCGCAAAATCGAAGGAAACCGAGTTCTTGTTGGCTTCAGCGAAGTCCCAGACGGCTCGTTCGGCCAACGTCTTGGCCGCGTTGTACTTTGCCAAAGGAGTCGCCGCCGCACCTCGCTCGTTGACTTCCTTTACGCAATTATCATTCCAATCCGCCTACAAAAATCCGTCGAGAACGTTAAGCACGAGGTATATGAGACCGTAGGTCAAGTCGCCTACCTCGGTGTACTTGTAGAAGGTCTGCCTGGACATGTCAACAACAGATGAGACTGAAGACGTGGCCACGACGCGCTTGAGGCGGTTTCTTGAAACGACGTTGCCTAATGTAAGCGTATGGCGACATTGGAAATCGGAAGTGGGGCAGACTCACCCGAAGCTCTTAGCACTCTCCAACAAGGTTTGTGTTCCTTTGACAGCGGGACCGATGACCTCTGAGAAGCATGTTATTAGCAAAAGTCGTGCAGCTATCGTGAGTGAGCGTTACCTTCCGGGTCGCCCTCAGGTGTGAGGATAGGTGCAGCAGTATGGATGATGCCGTCGACATCTTTGACTGCGTCGTCGAATGCTCCAGACTAAACAGATGCAAGAGTTTGAGCGAAAGCCAGGAGCGTCTAACTTCGATGACCAAACAAACCGTAATGATATCGTCTACGACGATGTACTCAAAGTTGGGACTCTTGAAGGCTGTTTTGAGTACTTCTCCTTTGGACGCCGTCCTCACTGTACCGCGGACTAGGTATCCGCGCTCGAGGAGGACCTTGCTGATCCATGAACCGAATAAGCCATTGGCGCCTAAAATATATCATGTTAGATATGGTTGTGGGGTAGGAGAGAGCGCGTCGAAAGAAGTGATCCTCACCAGTAACTAGCACCTTAGATCCAGCAGGAATGGTGGTCATTGTTCTGAGATACGGAGGAGGATGTGAGTGAAGATGATGTTGGAAACTTATGGTTCTCGTCTGTTTCTTTCGCCGGTTTAATACCCTCAACAAGTCCTAGTTCGACGAGCACTGGTTATATAATCAGCACAAGTCGTGCAAGTTGGCTTATGCAATGCATGTCATCCTCGGCCATCGATCGATGCCCGTCGTGGTATTTTGAGGACAGGATTTGGAAGTTACTGAAGTGAGGAGTCCTTCTGGTATTGCGTAAGCAAGGTATGAGATTGCGACTGCGTGTGAGGCCTGGCTGACAACAAGCGGGCTGCGAATTTTCGCCGATTGGAGCTTACCAAGCATCTTAATCAGCCGCAGAACGAGGAGCCAATCCCTAGAATGACCCCAAAGTTCGAGGGGGATCTGCGTATAAACATGTCTTGGCAGTGCTATGTACAGAGCTGGCGCTTCGACCGCTCCATGAGTGGGCGCTTGGCGTAGAACATGGCAGGGCGCAGTAGACTCGTCAGCGAGTTTAGTCATGCTACCATCCTGACCCCGCCGCAGAAAGGATTTAGACCGTTGATGTGGATAGAAACAAGTGGGTTTGTAACATGAAATTCGACCGACATAGGCTATGGTAAATTTGAGGGGGTCGGTCAATACCTGATGACTGGATTTACTAATGAGGTGGCGCGCTCATGAACTCGGCGTGAGATGAACGATTGAACCATAGAAAGCTCGTCAAAAGGGTGATTAAACATTATCAGGGTTAAACTCAGCCGCGTGTTTTCTATTCGACTGGCTCCTGGGGAGGTTTCTCTTGATGTCCGGTGGGGGTTCAGACAATCATTGCTTAATGAAAGTTCGTCTGGAAGTGATCTGGGTGAGGAATAACAAGCTTCGAAATGTGCCAAAGATATCGCGAGTGATGCAGAGCTCCTAGGCGGGTTCCGTGCATTAAAGAATGGATCTCAATGTCGTCTGGCAATGGGGGCTCGTGTGAGGGATGAGGGTCACGTGCGGGCATGAGAAACATTTGTTTACAGTTGGTTTGAACTGGAATCGTTTCGCTTTCCGCCCCCCCCTCCCCTTCATCCTCGCCATCTTCCTCTGCATCACCATCGCAGGATGGCTACATACGCTCCGAGAGCACAGGCAGCCCCTTACCGTCGTTCAGCGAAGTATGACGACAAGGACTATCGACAGGAGCCATTCCAACCACCGCACCAACCTCAACACCAGCGTGCCGCACCCCCTGTTCCGCCCAAAGATGATGCCCCAGCTCCTCTTCCTCGTCAAAACAGCAAAACCGTGCCACCATCTCCACCTCGAGTCATTCGAGATACGTCGAAAGGCTCAACTTTCACCAGGATCGGATTTCTCGGCGAGGTGCGCGTGTTGGCCTTTGTTACGTCCGAGCACGTTTACTTATCCCCATATGCCGTAGGGTGGATTCGCTCGCGTGTACGAGGTTGCGGACCTAAGGGGAGAACGATCCGCCGTTAAAGTTGTAACCAAAAGTTCTTTGAAGACCAAGAAGAGTAAGACGAAGGTTAGTCATGTTACCGTTCATCTGCCGGTTGGCCGTGCTGACCTGAGGCCTCCCCCCAGCTGTTCGCCGAAATCAAGCTACATGGCTCTCTATTGCACCCGAACATCGTCGGCTTCGAAGGATGCTTTGAAGATTCCGAATACGTGTACATGAAATTGGAACTGTGTCAGAATGGGGTAAGCCGTCAATACATCCTTCAACGTTCCATGCTTACCGTTCCCCGCAGAGTATGATGGACATGCTTCGTCAACGGCGACGGTTCCTCGAACCCGAAGCCCGATTCTACCTTGTGCAGGTCATCGGTGCCTGCCAGTACATGCACACCCACAATGTCATCCATCGTGATCTGAAGCTCGGCAATCTCTTCCTGGACAGCAACATGAACGTCAAAGTCGGCGACTTTGGTCTCGCTGCGCTGATCGAAACTCCTGGAGAGCGAAAGAAAACGATTTGCGGTACACCAAACTACATCGCTCCTGAAGTTCTCTTCGACACGGCCAACGGTCACAGTTTCGAAGTCGACACCTGGTCTATCGGCGTGATCCTGTATACTCTTGTTGTCGGGAAGCCTCCGTTCCAGACAAAGGATGTCAAGGCCATCTATCAGTACGTCTTGACCTAGAATACCTTGTGACTCGTTCTAACCAGAATTCCCGCACCCGCAGGCGCATTCGCGAAAACAACTATGAATTCCCTCCCGACCGCGACCTTTCCGAAGAAGTGCAACACCTCATCTCTCAAATCCTTACTCCAGATCCCACCCAAAGACCAACTCTCTTTGAGATCATCGACCATCCCTTCTTTGTCGAAGGACTTGTGCCATCCCACATTCCCTCATCCGCTCTCCAATACGCCCCATCCTTCCCAGGAGTCACTCGTTCCGTCTCGCGCAACAATCTCGCGCGCCTTCGCCGACAATGCATGCTTGACGAGGAGATCGGTGACCTCAGCACTCTCTCCAACAGCATGGCTACTATGAACATGGCGCCTCGAGCGGTCGCCCAAACCGCGGCTCAGCAGGAGCGCGACTTCCAGAAGGCTGTCGCACCAGCGAGTCCCATCTCGGCCCTTCTCAGCTCTGCCAGGCAGCCCCTGGTCGTCGGCCCGCCTAGTACAGGCATGTCGCCTCTTCGCAGTTCCAGCTTGATGAGGAAGTTGGTTTCCGCTGCACCCCAGCAAGGCGGTCATACGTCAGCCCTCACCACTAGTTCTTCGAGCAACGTTCCGCGCTCTCCACCGAGGACCGCCAAACAATTGGCTACCCTTGTCGAGCAGGAGGAAGACGAAGTCGCGGCTGTGTTGGCAAAGGAAGAGCGAAACCGCACTAGGGAGCTGGAGAGCCAAAAGGCGAGGATAGTCGCCCAGATGGCTCCTGAAGGCGAGGATGCTGGCAAGGCTGGTCGAAGGGACGACGATGATGATGAAAGGGAGAACGTCCCACCAGCTGCCCAGGTGAGGGACCGTCGCAAGGAGGAAGATGAGAGGGAAAGAGAGAGGCGAAGGAAGGAGAGGGAGCGAGAGAAGGAGAGGGAAAAGGAGCGGGAACGAGAGCGCGAGAGGGACAAGATTCGAGAACAGCAACGTCGGAAAGCGGCGGCTGCTGGGGTGCCCGCCAGCACCAAGCAAGCGATCCCTCAATCATCGAAGGGTCCCGTAACGAATGACGATGCCGCAGCTGGTTCTTCAACAAATCCTGGGGCTAAGCTTCATGGCTTCGAACAGGTCGCGGAGACTTTGGCTCGTGCTTTCGAGGAGAAGGATAAGGGCAGACTCTTCAGGGATCCTCGTAAGTGGAGGAATTCTGATAACCTAATACAACTGGCTTACCGCTGCGCTTCTCTCTGTAGGTCTTGACGCTGATCTGGACTACGAACATGTCTTCATTGTCTCTTGGGTCGACTACTGCAACAAGTACGGCATGGGCTATGCTTTGACCGATGGGACGATCGGCGTGCATTTCAACGACAGCACGACACTATTGCTGTCGCCGAACAAGGAGTGAGTATGCCAGAGTATTGGGTGTGATGCTTGACCTGACCAAGTCCTTCACAGGAACCTTGACTACCTCTCGTCCAGACGCGCAGGTTCAGTCTATGTTCGCAAGCATTTTGGTGTCTCCGCGGACCAGCACCCGGAAGAGCTTACCAGCAAAGTCTACTTGCTCAAGCACTTCGAGGCTTACATGATGGAGCGACTTTACGGGAACCACTCCTTCTGCTGGGACGATACGGACCGCACCGAGGGAATGGACTTTGTTCAGAAGTACTTCAGGATGAAGAATGTCATCGTCTTCAAGCTAAGCAACGAGGCGATCCAGGTGGGTAGACTGTCACAGTCAGAGTAAATCTGCTAACGACATGTCTGCACCATAGTTCAACTTCTACGATCATACCAAGATGATCCTTTCCGCTAAGGGACTCGGGATCACCTATTTGGACAAGCACTACCGCAAGACCCACCACTCGCTCTCGGAACTTATGCAGCGTGCTCTGAATCCGTCCACGAACGAGCAACAGCGGAAGGCTGAGGAGAAGCTGCTGAACAAACTCAAGTACTGCAAGGAAGTCCTCCTGTCCATCAAGACTATCGGCAGCTCGACCGCAGAAGGTGACAGCTGATCGAAACTGCGTCATGTGGTGATTTCTTCTTCTCTCAAAACAAGTTGGTACACACTTCGGACTACATCGTTATCGTCGTTTTTCCCCTTTTGTTGTCTCGTTATTCCTTTTCTTCTTTCTATCGTGTTCTTCTTTGCTACTGCGTTCCCCATTTCTTTCGGTCTGCTCTGTAGAATGGTGTTGTCAGGTATAGTATCCGCTTATTGCAGCCTGCAGGCTTTCATCTATCCGAGTCTTTGGAGTGACGTCCGCCCGATACCCAGTGGTTATGTTCGGCTCAGAGCTGCCTCCACTCTAGGCCTTACAGACGGTGCAGTCGATGAAACGCTTTACTCGCTGTCTGTTTTGTTTTGATGCCGTCGAGGAGAACGCCGTTGAATCCGAACATTCGCGTGCCTTTCATTTGATGGAGCGACGCCTGCTTTTGGTTTTGCCCGCTATCCTCCACCATTCTGACCAGCTCCTACCCATCACCTCTCTACCATGCCTCCCAAAGACAACAAGGACGGGAAGAAACAAGTGACGCTCCTCGGATTTTTCAACAAGCCCGCAGGTTCTAATGGCGCGACGCCCGCAAAAGCTGCATCAGGTCAGTCGGCGCTGAAATCTAGCGCGTCGTCTGCGTCCAGCGCAGCCAGCGACGTCGCGCCCACTCCAGAAAGCAAACGCGTCCGGGAGCCTTCCAAAGCTGTCCCCTCGTCTTCACCTGGCGCAAAATCGTCTTCGTCAACAGCAGGCGATAATACCGACCCTATCGACGTTGACGTCCAAAGCGGAGATGAAAGCGAGCCTGTCGCCGCAAAGAAAAGAGTGCGCTCTCCGCCCAGAACGTGATGAGTCCTCAACGGTCTAACTTCACGTCTTTTTCGGCCCTTTTGCGCGCTTACAGAAGCCCTTGAAGCGAAAAGTCATCGCCGAAGACGACGAGGGCGAAGATGAAGACGTCGACCTGGACAAGTTCAGCTTGCGTCTCTCCCAGTACAAAAAACCTGTCGTAATGAGAAACGCCAGTGGCAGTGAAGCATCGTCAACTACGTCTCGGGGTACGTGACTGGTGTTTTTGCATCCTTTGATGGTAGAGGCTAAAAGTCGCGTTTTCCCCCCGCCCGCCCCAGGCGAACGCGCAGCGAAAAAGCGCCGCACGTCCGTCGCGTCTTCAGATGACGACGACTTCATCGCACCCTCTGATGAGGAGGAAGATGATGATGACCAGCCTCCCGCCCGTTCTCGAAACGGCTCAATGTCAGGGTCCGCCTCAGGGATGGACGTGGATTCCGACGAAGACGATGACGACGAGCCCGTCAAGAAAAAGAGCGCAAAGGCAAAGGGCGGTTCCAAGGTTAGTTGCTTTGAGCTGGTACTACAGAGACCGGCTCTAACGCTGCCATTAGCCTTCTCGACCGCCGGCGCGACCATCCGCTGTGGGCGCATCCACATCGAGCACTAATCTATTCATGACGGACGCCGAGCGAAAGACGATGTCCGTAAAGCAGGACAAGAAAGCAAACGAAGAATGCTATTCGTTCCTAAAGGACATCAAAGACGTATGTTCTTCGTAATTACCTCTTTTTGTGGTTTGCACGTGTCGGCTTACTCAGGGCGTGTCACGACCTTCCAAAAGGCTGACGGTATCCGAGAAGGAGAGCCCGGATATAACCCTCGAACGTTGTACGTCCCGCACTCTGCTTGGAAGAATTTTACTCCGTTCGAGAAGCAGGTGGGCGCTCGACTGGGTGCGGCTGCCCGCGGTCGGCTTACGGTCTGGCTCCTTAGTTCTGGGAAATCAAGCGCAACTATTGGGATACGGTTCTGTTCTTCCAAAAGGGCAAGTTCTACGAACTGTACGAGAATGACGCGCAAATTGGGCATCAGCTGTTCGATCTGAAGCTGACCGATAGGGTGGGGTCTCCGTTGTTGGGTCCATTCGAGGCGGAGTGAACTTACATGGATTCCTTCGGCCACAGGTCAAGATGAAGATGGTCGGCGTTCCCGAGTACTCTTTCGATCTGTGGGCATCCAAGTTCCTCGCGAAGGGCTATAAAGTCGGTAAAGTCGACCAAGCCGAAACCATGTTGGGCGCGGAGATGCGGATGGCCGCTGAGAAGGGCAAAGGAAAGCCTAAAGCGGCAGCTGCCCCGGCTGAGAAGATTGTTCGAAGAGAACTGACCAAGGTCCTGACGGGTGGTACGCTCGTGGACGCCAATATGTTGCAAGATGACCAGGCTGGGCATTGTGTCGCGATCCGGGTAATTTGGGCTGCCTTTGCATAGCGGGATAGCTGCTGACGAAGGCCGCCATTTTACAGGAGGTCGAGGATGAGGACAACTTTGGGCTGTGCGTCCTGGATGCAGCTACGGGAGAGTTCAATCTCTGTTCTTTCGTCGATGACGTCTGCCGGACGAAGTTGGAGACAATGATGCGACAATTGCGGCCGAAGGAACTTGTGCATACCAAGGTGAGTTCTTTCCCTTATCCTCAATCTAAGCAGCGTGCCAACTACTTGGTGTAGGGCAATCTCAGCGTCGCGACGATCCGCCTGCTCAAGAACATCCTTCCTGCTTCGTGCCTCTGGACCGTTCTTCGTGAGACTGAGGGTTACGACTATGACGGCACTCTGAAAGCGCTGGAAGAAATGTTCCCCGCTGAAGACGAGAATGCCATGGAAGAGGATATCTTTTCCGGTAGCATTCCTGAAGGAATTCGGCAGATGATGGGCAGTCGCGTCGCGATGGAAGCGATTGGTGCCATGATCTGGTGAGGCCGCCTCGGTCGCGAACCAAAGTTGATCGCTGACCAATTCTCTCGGCCTCGTCAGGTACCTGCGACAACTGAACATCGACAAAGACCTCGTTAGCATGAAGAACTTCAACATCTACGACCCCATGAAGCAAGGTCTCGGTCTTGTGCTTGACGGGCAGACGCTCTCTCATGTCGAAGTCTTGCAGAACAGCGAAGGTGAGGCACAGCATTCAACGTCGTTTACGGCCGGATGCTAACTGTGGCCCTCTCCTACTCACAGGCACGGATGAAGGGTCGCTTCTTCGTCTTCTCGGCCGCTGCGTGACGCCCTTCGGCAAGCGTCTCTTCCGCATCTGGCTCTGCATGCCTCTGCGCGAAGTCAGCGCCATCAACGCTCGGTTGGACGCCGTCGAGGATCTCCTCGATGCACCCTCGGTTGAAGCCGAGTTTGCGCAATTGGCCAAGGGACTCCCGGACCTGGAGCGAATCGTATCGCGGATTCACGCTGGAACGTGCAAGGTGTTGGACTTCCTTAAGGTTCTACAGGTGGGTTCTGGCGAGCAAACGCAGAATCCGCTGCGGCCCGCTGACCAAGTCCCATCTCAGGCTTTTGAAAAGATGAACAAGGGCCTCAAGCAGCTTGAGAACCAAGCTCAGTCGTTCAAGTCGACGAACATCTCTGGCTTGCTGCGGTCGGCGCCTGATCTTCAACCGCACATCGATGCTTTGAGAGGGCAGTTTGTGGAGCCCAAAGAAAAAGGTGAGTGATAATTCAACGAGCCCTTTTGCGGCTACGCTCAACTATCGTTCAACAGATGATTTGCTTTTGCCTCGGGACGGAAAGGACGAAGCGTACGATACCGTCGAGGCCGAGATCGCGAGCTTGAAGGCCTCTCTGGACAAATCGTTGAAGAAGTTTTCTGGCCAGACTGGGTTTGTTCCCGCAAACCACTCGGCATAGACTACATGCTGACGATGGCCGGGGCAAATCTTTTAACAAGGTTGAAACTCGAGTTCTGGCACTCTTCCATCGGGACGAAAGACGTTTACCTCGTTCAGGCACCAGCTTCCGCGAAGAAGGTCCCGAAAGAGTGGGTCAAGTCGGCGGGTACAAAGGTTGGTATGTTCTGAGCGGTTGTTCATCACTTATGCTGATGGGGGATGCTTGGGACTGCCAAGGCTGTGACTAGATACCAAGTTCCCGAACTTCAGTCAACGATTCGCAGTTATAAAGAAGCGCAAGAGACTCGAAATGCGGCGATAAGGAACTTCAAGGCGAAGCTTTATGCAGACTTTGACGCGGATCGCGACGTATGGTTGAGAGCTGTGCGAGTGATGGCTGAGGTGTGTGGATTCGACTGTGGCTACAAAAGAGCCCGCTAACGCCCGGCCCTCCGCACATTTCAGCTCGACTGTTTGTTTAGCTTGGCCAAATCTTCAGCCGCCATCGGTGAACCTTCTTGCAGACCCGAGTTCGTCGAATCCGACGAGGCGTTTGTGGAGTTCGAGCAGCTTCGCCATCCAGCGATGTGTTTGAAGGCGGACTTCATCCCCAACGACGTCAAGATGGGCAAAGGGTGCGATACGCCTGGCATCATGTTGCTGACGGGAGCGAACATGGCTGGTAAATCGACGGTGATGCGGATGACGGCTGCTGGTGTCATCATGGCTCAGATGGGCATGCGCATTCCGGCCCAGAGTGCGAGGTACGAGCGACGTTCCCGGCGGCTTGGGTCCTTCATCCAGTTTGCTGACCTGGTGTTTGGTTCCGTAGGATCTCTCCGGTGGATAAGATTCTGACGAGGATGGGAGCGTACGACAACATGTTTTCGAACGCGTCAACTTTCCGGGTGGAGATGGACGAAGCGTACGAAGAGTTTCTAGAGTCCTGATCAACCCTTGGTCTGATCGCTTTTGTGACTTTTCGTAGATGCAAGATCTTGCGCGAGGCTACCCCGAAGTCGCTGGTCATCCTGGATGGTAAGTTCGTTTGTCTGGAAGGATTCGCAGTTTGCTCATCGCTCGTTTCTTCGGCTCGCAGAACTGGGACGAGGAACATCGACTTTCGTGAGTTGCTTCCTTGGTTTTGAGGTCAAGTTATGATCTCTGACCCCGACGTTCAACTTCAGGATGGAATGGCTATTGCAGGGGTGAGTTGTGCTGACGAAGCCTTCGCTCGGTAATGCGGATCCTGACTTTCTCTTAGGCTGTATTACATCAATTGGCAACGCATACTCTTGGTCTAGCCCTGTTCGCGACCCACTATTCCAGCCTAACGCAGGACTTCGCGTATCACCCAAACATTCGGAACATGCATATGAAGACAGCCGTCGATGATGAGAAGCGCGAGGTGAGCGAATTCCGGCTTTCGTCATTTGCTGGCTGAGGGCGCTGACCGTGTGCCTTCCGGCAGTTGGTGTTCCTGTACAAGCTGACGGAAGGAACCGCGAGCTCGTCCTTCGGAACTCATGTCGCCAGCCTAGCCGGAGTGCCCCAAAGCGTCGTCGCTCGCGCCGAGGCCATCTCCATCGACTTTGCTGACAAGTTCCAAAAGAAGCTCGAAGCGAAACGAACGTCGAACCTGCCTTTGGTGGCTCAAGCCGACTTTGCGTACTTGTGGAAGTTGGCGCAAGGCGAGATCGGAGTGGAAGGAGACCCGACGCGGATGAGACGGGTCATTCAGCTGATTGGGCAAGCATCGAAGGAGGCTTATCTAAAGGTTTAACATCGGGTTCACTCACGTCACGCTCCGTCGTTCTTTTCCCCCGTTTGGAAGTCACGTCCATACTGGTCCCGTTATAGCCTTCCGTTTTGTCCCGCTGTCCTCTGCTCGCAAGTTCCCATCGCTATGCTTATACGTTGTCGCTGATGCTCGGTATTTAGATAGAAAGATAATTCCATCACTCGCTGGTCATCAGACTGTCGTGGATAACAAGTGTGATGCATCATTAGATGTCATGTATGCGGAGCATAATACGCGAGGTGGGTTGGGTGTCCAGCTGATTCGGAAGGAAAGTGCCGAGAGAGGAATGGATGGGATCTTCGGTCTATCGGAGCAAGTAGGGAGCCGGGAAGCGCGCGCAACGACGAGGGATTCGGTGTCAGGTGAGTCGCTTACATACGCTGCAATGAGCCCCTATTTGTTCACAGCTCGTGAAAGTAACCGCCAGTCCCTCCTACTCCCACCTCCTTCCTCGCTTCTCCCTCCTCTACCAAACTTCACCCGCTGGTCTACACCCAAACCAACACTTCAACATGTACGACGACTCCTACGACAACGACGGCACTGACTTCTGGAAGGGATATGGTGCGTTCGTCTCCCTCCCCGCCTACCCCGCGCAACCACAGCTGTGTATATTGACCATTGATTACCGCAACTCGCAGATTCCTCCGCCGCGGCCTCCCCAGTACTAGGCTCCAAAGCAACATTCACGCACATCGAATACAGTCCATCATCTTCGTACTCTTTCAAGGCCGCAGAACCACCATCCGAGCCTGACGTCGTTCACTCCTCGACGGTACCGGAGTTGGTCTTCACACAGCACCACACGGCGTCATCCGCGTCCGACACCCCTGAATCCCACCCACAACCGCTTTCAGCTGTCGAGCACTCCGAGGGGGAAGACGATTCGTCGTACTGGTCTCAGTACTCGAAGGTGCAAGGATCGGGAGACTCGACCGTGCCGTCGCCTAGGTTACCCAACGGGAAGAAACCCGAACTCGACGAGTACGGGCGGCCGCTGTTCGAAGTTGGAGCGGACGAGCATGCGTCATCGGCGGCGGTGGAGGTGATGGAGTACCAGCCGACCGCATCATTAAGGGGCGACCTGTATCTGCACGGCGCGGTCGGAGTGGAGGACGAGTTCGCAGAGGAACCGTTTGGAAGGGGGTTCGACGACGCATTCGCTGCCAAGAAAGAAGACGAAGCGCCGGCGATGGTTGGCGGGCTGGGCTTGAACACTCATGCTACTGCCGAGCAACCAGAGGAGGCGCCGTTAGCATCGGAAGCGAGTGACTCAGGCGCAAGCTCCGAGTCTGCAGGCTCGAGCGCTTTGACCTCGGAGGCTGGGCTGGAGGAGGCGATGAGGGGCATCTACTGGCTTTGGAAAGGTCAAAACGCTGATCGAACAGTCGAGCAATTCCTGAGCTTGGTCAAGAGGGCGGTGGAACCATGACCCTTTGTTCATTTCGCAGTCTGAGGGATTTCCATTTCGATCGCGGAATAGTTGGGCTACTACAATTGTACATGTACCTAAACATGTATTACTATTTTATTTTTCGTCTTTTTACGATTTTCCGAACACATTTGCTGAATCCGTTCGCATCACTTGGAGCCCCAAGACCGCGAGCGTAGGGCGTAGGAACGCGGAGTTTTGGGTGGGAAGCAACAACGTGCGTCGCACGTTACTTCTTTGTCCACCCCCTCATCCGAATCCCATCTTTCGCTTGTTTCTCGTGCATCTCGATATCGATCCAGGCTTTCTTGATGAATTGCGTGTTGGAGACCGCAGCGGATTGGGGAAGAATCGCGCTTGTCTGGGTCCATCCACCCAGTGCTAAGACCCCTCCTCGAGGCTGCACTGCGGTAGAAGGCTGGTCGCTGCTTCTTTCTGACTGACGGGGTTCAAGCGTAGTGCAGATCACAAAGGAACGATCCGAATTTATTCCAGCACATGTTTGGAACGCGGTTCAGCTGTTCTTCTGATTAGTTGACGTTCATTCGGAAAGACGCGACCGTCACATAGAACGAGGATACCACCCATGCGCTGGCAGGAACCCATTGAAGGAGACCATGCCTGGAAGTACCGCGGATTTATAGTACCAGAGGAAAGTCTTAAGGATTTATGGAGTGGGCAAATGGTAATGACCGGGAGAAGAAATCTTGAAGAAGTTCTGACCACCTCACCGTATCACCGTGTCCCTCATTGGAGTGCGTCTAATAACCGTTGCTACAAAAAGTCGATCAATGCATCGCGCTTATCTTACCGGTATAAAACTATTCAGACGGCTCAAACATTTCTCCAACGGAGAAATAGCGAGTATGTGGCCACAGACATGGACAGTGTGCTGCCAACCATTGGCACAGGCTCTTCGATCGTGCCGCGTTATGTGCAGCGGCTTGAAGGGCGGATTCGAAATCTTTCGTACCTCCATATGACCATCTTGTATTGACCACCTGGAAATCGGGGAAAGGCGATTTGAGGGGACTAACTGGTGCCAATCAGTGGTTCTCGGCCTCGCACTGCAAGGATCCCTGCAGGCCTGCAAGCGAAAAGTTCTTAGCTTTCCCAGCCTCCCTCGCCTTGGCCGGTCTTGAGAAGGTACCCGAAAGGCCCGAGCTATACTGAAGAGTCGAGCGAGTAGCCGCAGCCTGAGAGTAAGCGATTGGGCATTCGTGTACTACGCACGCTTGTCACCCGAACCTGGGTCTCAATGTCCGCATCCAGCTTTCTCAGTCTGTCACTTCCCGAAAGAACGCCTGATAGACCCAGACGACCGGCGTTCCCCGGACGTCTCCGTCTATATTCTTGGGAGCTTTCGAGGAATTGAATCACACCAAAAACGATGAAGAGGGAGGGGGGGTATGGGAAGATCAGGCCAGCAGTTAGCAACGTGCGTCGGATGCGTGGTCTTTGTGATTGCTATGGAGAGGAGATAATTGCGTTTTGGCGGTTTAGAAGGTGTTCGAAATCTGGGTAAAGGGGAGGGGATTTAGAGTTCAAAGCGGGATGGCGGAAACCAGGGGGGAGGGGGGGAGGGGGTAGACCAAAAAGAGAGAGACGGAGCTTCGTGAGATGGGAAAGCGCGCACGCTATTGTGGAGGGGCGGCGGCTAAACAGCCCGTTAGGATCTGCAGCACTTGTCTAGCCTAGGGCCATTTTACGAGGGCGTCTATCGTAGTTGGCTCAAGGACCAGCGCTACGGAGGTTAGGTGTGCAAAGGCCTCTAAAAGGAGTCCGCGGCTCGTCGGTGAACCGGGATCTCGAGGACCGATCGACAACAATAGGGCCTCTCGCCCTTGACGCGCGAAACGGCAGAATGAGAAGGAAAAGGGGATATGATATGCAGTCGATAAGGAAGGACTTACTATTGACTGCGTTTCCAGATACAGATACAACAGAGCAAGCTGTGGAGAAGGTCGGATGGACGTCGGAGAGGCGGATGGACGTGCCGAGCTTTCGCCCTTTGGAAAGCAAGGAGCCCCAGATCGTTGGAATCACCCGCAAAACCGGGGAATGGGAGAAAAGGGCGAGTCAAAGCGTAAGGTTCATCGATGAACTTGCGTGAGTGTGTGTGCGTGCGCAATCCCCGGGATAGGCCCTTTGGGTGCTGAACTGGGTAAATTACGTCGCCTTCGTCACCGGTCAAGCAACATCGGGCTCGCGGGCAGCATCGATGGAGTTGGGTCGGTCGAACGAGGTGCGCTAGTCCAGAATTTGAGGCAAGTGCTCCGTATATGAGCGTCGTGATAGTTTATTCTCGTAAAAAAATACGTTGAGAGGAGTGTTAGCGTGGTGGGTGGGATCGATTGGTGCAATACTCCCAATCGGGAAATCTCAGTCCAAAACTCAACGTTCCCGCCCTCTCCACCCCCACTCTCCAGGAGGATTTCATTGCCCCAAGATGTACGTGAAAAGAAAGATACGAACAGATACTGAGGCTAATTCTTGTCAAATGGAGGTTTTCCATCATTCTGTATCCGGGGATGGAGGGAAAGCACGCAACGGAGAGAGACCGTTCCGAGGATGAGCGTGCAATGCGTCCCAAACAAGAGAGAGCGAATGACAACATAAAGAGCTGCTCCTGGCTTCGCTCATTCCCTCCCCTCCCACTCGCTCTCCTCTCTTCCCTCCTCATCCCATACCCATTCCCTCCCTCCCCCCTTTAATCATGGACTCCTACGTCTCCGGCTCTGTCGCTCCACCCCTTTCGCAGTCCCATGGCGCCGACCTCGGACACCTCAGAGAAGCCATCGCCAAGCTAGAATCCGTCCACGGCCAGAAGGGCACCGATCTCACCGGCCGCATCATCCACCTCTGCCACTACCTGCCCATCGTCTCCTCCATCCAACGCACGCCAGCAGCCCCGCCGAGCCCACCGAAAACGCCCCCGACCGAGGCCGTGGAACTGTCGACGCCCAAGGCCAGCGCGACCGCTTTACCCTCGGACAAGAAGTTCCAATGGCACTTGACCCCGAGACGTGGGCACACCGCGATGCACAGTGGGATTCGGTCCCTCAGCGCGACCCACAAGCAGGTCATCGTCGCGTACACCGGCGACATCCACGCCCACCGCCCTTCCCCGCCCGAAATCGTCGGCGGTGGCGGAGCCGCTCCGGGCGTAGAGACCGTCCCCTCGGACTCTCTTACCGCTGAGGAGAAGAAAGAGTTGGAGGCGCAGATGGCGAACTACTCCGACCCGGAGTGGGAAAAGGCCGGACACGAGCACCCCATCACCTACGTACCCGTCTGGCTCGACGACAAGACCGCTCGCGGTCATTACGACGGCTATTGCAAGACCAGTGAGTCGAACTGTCTAGTCTATTTCCCCCCCTTGGCGGGGGAGGTGAAACGCCAGACCTCTGATGTCATCGAACTCTCTTTTTTTTCCCGTTCTGCCGCTTTTTGTTGATCCCCTTTCAACCCAACCCAACCAACCCGTCGGAAACTGTAAACAACAACAGCGCTCTGGCCGTTCTTCCACTACCTCCTCTGGCAAGACGTCGCCCACGAAATCCAATCCCACGATGCCGAGTTCAACGCCTACTCCGACGCCAACTTGAAATACGCTGAGAAGCTTTTCGAGATCTACCAGCCCGGTGACTTGATCTGGATTCAAGTTCGTCTCTCTTTTTTTTCATCCCGCCCCCTTCCTCCCATTGCACCAAACTCACCCTTCTCACCTACTTCGAATAGGACTACCACCTCCTCCTCGCACCCAAGTTCTTCCGCAACCTCGCACCAGACGCACACATCGGCCTGTTCGTGCACACGCCCTTCCCGTCGTCCGAAGTCTTCCGATGCCTGCCCAAACGCAAGGAGATCCTCGACGGCATGCTCGGCGCCAACCTCGTCTGCTTCCAGACCTACTCGTACGGCCGCCACTTCGCGAGCAGCTGCATCCGCGTGTGCGGCTACGAGAGCGCGATGGGTGGCAGTGGGGTGGACGTCAGCGGGCAGGTCGTGGAGATCATGCATTGCCCCGTCGGCGTGGACGCCAAGCGCGTTCAGATCGACTGGTGAGTTGAATGGTCAGATCTTCGAAGTTCGAATTTCCTGACGCCGGCTTTCCTGCTCTAGCCAACGACCCGGAATCAAGCCCAAAGTCGACGCCCTTCGGTCCTTGTACCAGGGCAAGAAGATCATCATCGGCCGCGATAAGCTCGACGTCGTTAAGGGAGTCGTTCAGAAGCTGAAGGCGTTCGAGAAGCTCTTGTTGGACTTCCCTCAATGGCGAGGCAATGTATGAATATCGTAGCTTGGTCTCGCGGCTCTCGCGCTGACCCGGGCGGCATTTTCATAGGTCGTCTTGATCCAAGTCACCTCTCCTGCCTTGACCGACTCGCCCAAGCTCGAGCGCCAGGTCTCCGAACTCGTCGCTCACATCAACGGAGAGTACGGCAGCTTGGACTTTATCCCCGTCCACCACTAGTACGTCCACCCTCGGTTTACTCCACCCTCCCGGGAGCCCCGGTGTTAACCTTCAGCGGACGTTTTTCAGCCATCAACACATCAAGAAGGACGAATTCTACGCCCTCCTCTCCGTCGCGGATTTGGCTCTCATCACTCCTCTTAGAGACGGTATGAACACCACTTCCATGGAGTTCGTGCTGTGCCAGCAGGAAGTGTCCAAGGCCACCGGCCAGCTCGCGCAGGACCTCCAGTCGAGCTCCAGAGCGCCCAGCCCACTCGTCATGAGCGAGTTCATGGGTATCTCGAACGCGATGAGCGGAGGTGCTTTGCAGATCAATCCTTGGAATCTTGGGGTCAGTGTTCCACTGCAAATGTTTTCGAAAACGAAAGCTGACCTTTGAAGCGCTCAGGACGTCGCCGCTTCCATCCACCGCGGCCTTACCATGACCGACGAGGAGAAGCGACTGAGGCACAACACGCTCTACGAAGCCGTCACGACGCACACCTCGCACACCTGGGCCGCCGTGCTCGTCAAGAGCCTGTTGGAGAAGATCAACTCGGAGAACTCGGCTCACCAGACGCCCGCATTGAACCGCAGCAAGATGGGCGAGCTGTACGAAAAGGCCAAGAAGCGGCTGTTCATGTTCGACTACGACGGCACGCTCACGCCGATCGTCAAGACCCCCTCCGCGGCCGTACCCTCCAAGGGCACCCTCCGCGCGCTCGAGAAGTTGTCCGAGGACCCCAAGAACGTCGTGTACATCATTTCCGGTCGTGACGGTGGATTCCTCGATCAGCATTTGGGTCACCTGAGGAACGTCGGGTTCTCAGCCGAGCACGGGTGCTTCGTCAAGGAGCCCGGACACTCGGGTACCGGTGGAGAGTGGACCAACTTGACCAAGACGTTCGACATGAGCTGGATTAACGAGGTCAAGGATATCTTCGAGTACTACACTGAGGTACGAAGATGGGTACCTTGTTGAGGGGAGATACGAAAAACTCACCGTCCCCCTCGCTTTTTCCCGTTTTCCGCAGCGCACGCCCGGAAGCTTCATCGAACTCAAGAACGCGTCCATCACGTGGCACTACCGCGCCTCCGACCCAGATTGGGGTTTGTTCCAGTGCAAGCAGTGCTTGGACCTGCTGCAGACCAACTTGGTGCCCAAGCGTCCCATCGAAGGTTCGTCAGGATCACGAGATATACCGAAAATGGCACCTTTTTGACGATCCTTGACGTTATCTAGTGCTCGTCGGCAAGAAGAACTTGGAAGTTCGTCCCATCGCCATCAACAAGGGCGAGATCGTCAAGCGCCTGCTGTACACCAACCCCGATGCCGAGTGGGTCTTCTGCGCCGGTGACGACAAGGTACGAGGGAAATAGCCGACCCAGAGCTGATAATATTCTAACAAGTGCTTTCTCGTATTTAGACCGACGAGGACATGTTCCGTGCCCTCTGCCTCCTTCGCCCGAGCGTCGTCGCAAACCAAGAAGTCATCATGCAACCTCCAATTTCCGCCTCATTGACCGTCTCACCGAGCGCCACCCCACCGAAGCTCGAGCCCGTCAGACTCACCATCTCCCCCGACGCCGTCTTCTCCACTGCCGTCGGCCTTCCAACGAAGAAGACTTTGGCCGTCTGGCACGAGCAGAGCCCTCGCGACGTCGTCCACGCCATGCTCGAGCTCGTCGGCGAGGGTGGTGAAAGCAGCCACAGCACTTTGCCGCCCAAGGACGGCGAGGCTCTCGAGGCTGCCGTCGCCGCTTCGAAGGAGGAAGCCCCTACCGCAGAGCCAAAATTATGACTGCATGGCAGCGAGACCGTAGCCAAGTCCAGTGGTTGGAAGCCTTGGATGATCGTCACTCCGGTTGTTGGTGCGCTTTACCTACTTTATTGCATGACATAGACGATGCGACTTCTTTTTTCTTCCCACTTCTTCTGCTTCTCTCGAGCCTCGAACTCCTTTCTCTTTCTTGAACTCCGTGTTATTGGTTTTTTCATTTTGTATGGCCTTTAAACCTGAAAAGCAACCCCTCATGCATCTAATGTAGTAATGCCCAATGGAACTTGGTTTCGAAGTCTCTACTTTTGCGTGTCATTTATCGGTGCGATTGTCTATTCTATGTAAGGGATACAGTCAACGGAATAAATGAGCTCGTAAGGAGCAGGTGTCAAAAATGATACAACGGCGAGAAGCTTTACGGAGATAAATGGACGGAGTGGATGGTGGGACGAGAAAGACGGCGCTGCCGCCTCGATTATAATAGAGTGCTAAAAATATGAGTAAAGAATGCAAATGTAGAGCTTGGAGTGAATGCAGAAAATTGAAAAGTGAATTTCTAGAATGCGATAGACGGCCTGCTGTAGCCATCCTTAAGCTTGGCTAAACGTCAGCTGACACGGGTCCGCGTTGATCTCAACCTGAGAAGGAGCATTGTAGGTCGAAGGACCAGGTCGAACGTAAATAGCACGAGCATTGATGAAGAATGCTCTCGTTCCATCGGATACACAAGCGGCCATGGGGATGCGGAGAGCGATGGGGCAGCGGCCTCCCGTACTGTCTGTGAACGTCGAGCCAAACTGGATGCACTGTCCGTGATCGTCGTCCCACATTTTCGGATCAAAACGTTTAGTGCGAGACGTGAGCGTGAGGTCGTATGACTCTTGCTGAAAGAATGCTTCTTGTGAAGACTTGGAATCGGTTCGAGCCGGAGCTTGCACCGTTAGGATGAGAGAAGACAGGCTTAGAGTTGTCCCATCATACCTGTACGGACAGATAATGGGAGAACTCTGATCAATACAAGCACCGAGAAAAAGCGATGGACGCTGGACAAACCAAACGACACTGGTAGGTGAGATGCTGACGAAACCCGCAACAATGCGAAACGGACTCCTACATCACAATCGCGTCAGCATTTTCGCTGAAAAGGTCACGAATAGGATTAGACGGACTTGAAGTCCTCGTCGCGGAGACAGACGCATGACTCTCCTAATTCGATCTGCATGCTTGGAAGATCCAGCCCAGGAAGCTGGCTTCGCCTCACGTC